>BPLR01021511.1:0-148715 GCA_021605095.1 Caerostris extrusa
AGCTTATAGTTTTCAACTTAACTATCAAGAAAGAGCTTGAAAGAGACTTAGTCTTTCCAACTGACAAAGGTTAATGAGATAAAATGATGTTGAACTGATAAATATATATAGCTGATAGAATGATGGCGTTGATGATTTCGCTTTTTTAGTTTCAGTTTAATCGCAAGACTTTTTGTTGTACCATTATATAATGTCTTGTGAGATTAAAAATGGCTGTGTTATCCCAGCCATTAATTTCTTTTATTCAGGGTCAATTGGTAGAATTTGAGGTAAAGAAGAAAACAGACAGACTCTAAACAAACTTACAAATTTTCAACTGATAAAACGTGGGAATATAATTGCTTCATCACTCATCCCAATGGACTTGCCCCATGCAGTTTTACAGCAAATTTCCTACTCGACAGGGACATGATTTTCTTAATAAACACTTTGCACCGCATTAGTATAGCTACTATTGATGTTGTGCCCGTCTGGTGAATACATGGACTTTTACATTTGACAACGTGAACTACACTTTATTTATAACTTTTAATTTTGACAACTTTACTAAAGTAAATTTTATTGGGCTGCTAGAGTTCTTATGGCGGATATCGCTACTAACAGGGAAAAACTTGCATCATTCTTATATAATTTAAAAATGGCTTGGCCTAACAATATTTTAGGACAAGCTTTATCTATATAACATGCAATTATTATAAAATGTATTAAACAAATTATTCGTCATAATTATTGCATAATTATGTTTATAAAATAACATAAATTATTATTATTATAAAATGTATTAAACAAATTATTATTATTGTTATTATTATTATGTCTGTCCTCTGTGCTCGTCAGGTGAAGCCGTGAACTTTTTGGATTTGACAACATTGCACTTTTATTTTATGATTTTTAATTCTGACAACTTTACTAAGGCTAAATTTCATTCGGCTACTAGAGTTCTTATGGCAGATATCGCTACATTTTGATATAGGAGAAAGAAACGTTGCATCCTTATATAATTTAAAATGACTTGACTAAAAATATTTCAGGATAAACTTTATCTCTATAACCGATACGATTACTTTAAAATATATTAAACAAATTATTCGATCTTTAATCAAATTCCTCAAAACAAATTCAACAAACAACCAAAAAAAAATTTAAAAATATCCCAGAGTTTTTCAGATCACTTACACTTTAGAAGCCAATAAATTTGGATTGGGGCTGCTTTTACCACCACCCAGGAGCCATAAATCCCTGCCTCGCTTCTCGCATCACTTATTTCCTAGCGGAACACCTTGCGGTAACCCAGTCTAAAACTTGGTTTATCGTAAACCACATACTCCCATTAATCACGAGATTAAAACGTAAGTAGTTGCTAAAGGAAAAGATGGGGGAGGTAAAGGTAAAAAATAAAATAAAATAAAATAAAATAAAAAAAGCTTCCATTTACTTTAAATCGTAAAATAGACCCGTTAATCTTTTCCTCAACCTTCCCCATAGCTTCCTAAATAAGGAACTGATCGATGGCGTTTTATGTTTCCGAACCCCAGAAAAGGAATTATGTGCTTCCGCAAGTTTACCAAGTAATGAGGTATTTAAGTTTGAAAGCTTTATTTCAGCCTGGGTCTTATGTGAATAATGATTATTTGTTTTATTTGGATGAATAATTATCTGTCAAAGATAAGTATTTAGTGCTTGAGATAAGAAGATATAGCCTTGATGGTATTTAAAAAAATTCATTTTGTTTTTAAAAATTTAAAGTATAAGTAGTAGATTAAACATGTCGATCGATAACTGCTTGAAGGGAAATTCGATCTGTTGTTTAATTTAATAAACAATTAAAATAACATAAAAAGTTTTATAAAAATCTATAACATCTTAATTCATTCCTCTGAATTCCTTTTTATCGACATATCGCATTTTCTATTATAGGAGGCAATCAAATGAAAATATTAAAAATGTTTTTAGTAATAATATGTTGAACAAATAAGAAACTCAAATGCATCATTTGTGCATAATCTTCCCTCGCGCATCAAAATAATTCTGCAACGTTTTCAATATTTAATATTCTTCTTTTTCAATACTTCTGGAACAGATTTTATTGATTCGATGTGCAACCCTTTTAATACGCATCATTTATGCATGTCTTCATCCAGGGTCGAAACGCATTATCATTTGTTGCAATTTCATACACAACTCTTGACATTTTTCTTTTAATGTTTCCTCAGCAGTACATAGATCAGTTTTCCTGTTTACTGAAGTTACGTATTGCTACCTCATTTCTGTTTTAATAATCGTGTTTTTAACACTAACGTTCAACTCCTTCGATTTCGAAGTCATTTTACTGCAGTAATTGCAAAATATTGCATAGACACTTTTGGAGTAGTTTTGCAGACATTATACCGGTAGAGTTTCTTATCAGTCGAAACCCTTTGTGACTTCAATGTAACAAAATTTGCATATCGGTTCAAACTTTGCCAATACTTTTTTGACATGCAAATTTTCGTTTTTGAAAGAAAAAAATCGTAGAAAATGCAGATTAAAATAAAATTTTTTACTATTTTTATATATCTAAGATGTCTTGTATTTAATTACAACAGCTAAAATTGCATAACATTTTTATTTATTTGTCAATATGAATAAATTAAGGCAATTGCCAATACTTTTTACCCACTGTATGCTTTTAGATTTTTAACCTTTTTTACTTTGTGTTTTCTAACAGGTATTTCAAAAATTGGATTTAATGTATTTTTTTACAATGTACTAAATACTTTTTACAAGATAGCAACTTTCTAAATGTGTGCAGGGATTTTTTTAGTATTGTAGTGGAACTAAATTTAAAAGATTATTTTGGATTTCTTTAAATATCCACTTCATATTATTTAAGGAGTATCTTTATGAAGCGGTTATTTAATGTCGTAGTAAAAGGTTCCACCATGCATTCCCACAAAAAGCTATAACCTTTAATTCAAAGTTAATAGATTTTTCTTTCAAGGACGGGTTGACCCTTAGGTTAGACTTTTTGGACTTGGCACGGTTTTTTTCGCCCGCTAGACTTTGGAACCGATAATAGGAGAGGGAGAAAGAAAAAGGGACTGATAGTGGAGTAAAAGAGTTCCAGGCAGTAAGTACTGAGGGTACAAGAGTCGATGGAAGATATTCAAACAGTACGCAGAGCACAAAGACCCTGAACGAACTGGAGTTTAAGATGATTTTGTAAACACTGTTTTGTGTGTTATGTGATGCAGTTGGGGTGCGATGCCTGTGCAATTTTAATAAATATGGCAATTAAACATCATTAAACATTATTTTGAGAAATAATTTCAGTTTGTATCCACAAACAACACTGAATAAAGACCATACTCATATCCAGCCCTAAATTTTACTATAATAGTCATTATTTTCTATATTTTATCATATACATAGTTATTATTTTCTATATTTTATAGTTATAGAGAGTTATTACTTTCTGAATTTTTATTGTTATAGACAGTTCAAAATTATTTCATTGAGCAAACATCTTTCGGAGTTTATTGTCACTGACCACATGTTGGAATCTTTAATTTAGCCAAGAATTTTGTTTATCATCAAAATTGGTATATTATATGCGCATGTATCATTTCTGTTGCATCTTGATAAATTTTTTTTTAATTCGTACTGTCTGTAACTCTTCACTCGACTCCGCACACTCCCTTTCCACTTTCTCCCTTTCCACTTTCTCCCTCTCCTATTATCAGTTCCAATACATATACATATAACTTTAAACAGCTAATAGTTAATACTTTAAAATTATATATATAATAATATAGCTAATATATATATATATATATATATATATAACTTTTAAACCTATTTTTACTTAATTTTGAAATTTTTTATTGGTATCATCAAAAAAATACAAAGATTACATTAAAACACTTTGATGAATGATTATTAACTAGAATTATTTAAGAGATAAAATAGCATTAGAAGAAATCTTAAGAGAAATTTGTAGCTGTCGTGGAAAAATTTGTTAAGTCTAAATAGAAACCGGAGGTGAAACATTAAAGTGAAATTAATAAAATACATAGTACATTATACCGTATATCATATTTATTTATTTCTTCTTTTAAAAAATATCTTATACTAACGTTATTATTTATTTTAATTATATAATTATTTAACTAATGTATTAATTAAATACATTAGTGAACATTTATGACATTTATGATGCATTTCAATCTAAAAAACCTTTTTTTAAGCATTAACATTGCCTCTAAAAATCTTTATTCTCCTAACTGCAGACAAAACCATTTTTTGAATGTATTTTTCTTATGAAAGTAACAATAGTAAAAATGAATATAGTATATATTTTTGTATACAATAATTCTTTTGTTTTTATTTTTATAATTTCGTTGAACTATAATGTGGGGTCAAAAATGTAGAAATTCATTAATCTAATAATCGCCAAATTTCTATTCCATTTAAGTATAATGTTTTTAAGAATAATGTTAAAGTAACAATGCTAATACAATGTTTTTAAAAAAAAAATTCAGCAAATTTATCAAAGTAAATAACAAATTAATATCAAATTAATAATAAATGTCATTGTTTGTTTGCATTTCTCATTTCAATATCAGAACAAAAACCATTTTAATATCATTAAGGAAAATGATTTAAAATTCTGTACTTTCCTTCATTTGTTTAGGAGTTTTTAATATTTATTAAAGTACATTTAAAAAAGGAATCGTAATTTACTAGGCAATGAATTTATTTAATAACATTTACTCAGCAAGTTGCCAAACATATTTAATTTCTAAGATGCTTTTATGTTGTTAATTTTATTTAATAGTAAAAAAAAAGTAAATTTAATTGCTTCTTTCGATATTTAAAAGTAATATGAAATCTATTTTGGCTGCGATTTTTTTTTTATTTTGAAACGTTGGATTGCTTCTAAGCAGCTTTTTAATGTATTAATTTTAATTTAATCATTTTAATTCATTTTCTTTTGATCTTAATTAAAAGTATATAAATAAATTTATTCCGTTACTAATCGACTATCTTTAAAAATTATGTATTTAAACAAATTAAAATCATTTTTAAAAAAATATATATGTATCATATTTAGATTTATGTAGAAAAATGCATTTTATTAAATCATTATTAAAATTCATTAATCGATATTTTCATGAAGAAATGTAGTTAATATTCAAATATTTTAAAAATATATATTTTTATTTATTATTCACATTAATTTTAAAATAGATTATGAATATTTTTTTTTCTTTGAGTATTTTTATCTTCGTATAAATTTTAAGAACTATATTTTAGAAATTTGAAACCGAAATTTCGAAACAAATTAGTATTAATTAAAGTTTTCACTGAATTAATGCCCTTATAAAAAATTAAATATCTCTCCATCCTATATTTTTTTATTTAATTCGATACATTTCTATTATAATCAGAAAAATATTTTTAAGAACTTTATGATATAAAACTTTCAAATAAAAAAATCTCTTTCGATAAATTAATTTAAAAGTTATGGATAAAGATTTTTAATTTCAAAAAAAAAAATATTACAATCATTTTGAAAAGATTTATATCATGATATTCATATAATTATAACATTATTTTGTGGAGAACAATTTTAGCAAAATGATCACATTAAAAATTTATAAGTTCTAAAATTTCGGATAGGATCAAAAGCTAGAAAAGAAAAAAAAAACTTTAAAAAATAGATGTTAAAAAAAGTCATATCTAAACCTTATACCCTTTTGAATATTCATTTTTGTAGTATAAAAGGTTGTCCAGCTGGACTGTAACTGATTGTGGTTGTGACGTGACTTCAGACACAGGTTTGAGAACTCACAGCTTTATTTACACAAACACCAAACACATACATTTAGAGACATACAATATTTAACACATTTAAAGACATGCAATTATAGATTCGTGGAAGGATTCCATTTCTGAGCACAATCAGGTACGCGCAGGGTAACCTACATCTTCTTCGCGTGAGAGTCTGTATGCCCACTAATGCGCAGGATTGCGTTAAATATATTTCCTCTCGGGATGAAAGACTAAACTTTCTCAGCGGGAGCGTAAGTGGTGCAGTACTTCCACTCGGATGATAGCCTCGAGTCCCATTAGCCATTTCTCCCGATAGCCACAAGGGGCCCTCTTGCAATGCGTATGAGAAAGCACGGTTACATTTTTTTTTTTTTTCATATTAATTGCAATATTTCAGAAAGATTACAGTTTAAATGTAAAAAATAAAGTGTTAAAAATAAGCAATTTGACTAAATAATGTAGTTATAGTTTTATTTAAATAACCCTTTATATTTTCTCTTTTTTTTTTTTTTTTTTCTAATTTCAATTATTGAAACCAGTTTGCCTGCTCAATAATTTAAAACTAATATTCTGATATCTAAAAAAATGTCATGATCGACATTTTTTATTTATTTCTTAAAGTTAGTACCATAAATTGCACATCATTAATTTTTATGATGAACAATTTTTGCTAAATTTTTATTTCATGTCGTCCAATACAGTATTTTTTTCTTCAAATACTGTTTCAGAGAGCTTGAAAGTTTGAAAGTTGGAAAGTTGGCATTTCAGCATATGCTATTCTTTTGCTAAATAAACTGCTTTATAGGCATGAGAAACGAATATCTTGCAATAAATCAATATACTTTATTTATATAAAAGTTATGATTTATATAATGCAGTGCTGTACATTATTTATAAAAAGGCAAGCCGTATTGACTCTAAATAGAAATAATCTAGGGCTATTGACTAAACACCAAATCCATAGATATCCATGAGAAGAAAAGTAATTTTTCATAATTTCATCTATAGATTTTTGACAACTTTATCCATTTTAATTAGAAATTGGTCTCCTTTTCTCCTTTCTTTTTCTTTGTGTGTGTGTGTGATTTTTTTAAAGTATTAGATATTCTTCTGAACTTAAAGTTTGTATGAAGAAACAGTACTGAAGAAAGATAAATATGAAGTTTGATAATTGCTTGACATAAAAATTATATTAAATATATAATGGATTCATCACATTTACATACGATAAAACGAAATTCTTAAAACAACTTCACATTTTTTTTAAAATTTAACTTATTGTTTTTCTTTACACAACGATAAAAAGTAAATGAATTGTAGTCATTTATTTCATTATGGAGAACTAATACCAAGATATCAATATTTTCACCCTATATAAGGGGAATTTTTCCTTGTTTATCTGTAGACCATGTTGGATATTTATATTGTAACATCTCGTCCTATACTAAACTTATAACGGCTTCAAGAAGAAGGTCATTTTCAGGTTCATGGTAACACTTTAAATTTTATTTGCAAGCATTATATACATATATACAGAACTCTATTTACAAAAAAAAAAAAATTAAAGATAATTTGATTCACGAGTGCAATTCACTTCAAGCAGGGAGATTTTTGAGTTCTCGAGCCTACGACAAATCTAATGCACTGGTCTGCGTCAAACTTTAATTATCATATGGCGTGATAAGCGAAACCACAAGGTCGTCACTTTGTAAACAGGCGAAAACTCCAGCCTATTCAGTCACTTCAAAGAAAAAAAAAGAAAAAGAAAAACTTCTGATCGACTCGTCGCAGAACTCTTTCCCTTCTTCATTAAAAAAATAATAATTTTAAGGTCATCCGTCAAGAGGAAGAGTTAGCTTCCCCTCACTTCGTATTGAGTAGACATTTCTCACCTCGTGGTCTATCATCCATCACGATGGAACTATTCATCTGTAATTATTTTGACCTGTAAAGGTATCACAGACATTCGCTAATTTCCTCATTATACATCATACCGAATATCTGCTATCAAATTTAAGTGACAAGTTGTTCTCATTAGTACAAAACACTAATTGCATGTAATACAACTACCCACAATAAAGCTTGTCTGCATCAAATTTGAGTGATGGGTTTATTATATATCTGTCAAATAACATACATTCCTCTTTCCTGAAATCAAATGCTACACTACATTCGACATTGGTAATTTCTCCAATATGTAATAGAGGCGGAATAGGCTTAAGAATTCTTGGATATGTACTGAATACAATATATAAATATATATATTAATTCTTGTGTTTGCAAGATGTAAATATACATTCTCTCTTATTTTATAATAAAGAGAGATGGAGGACCTTTGTTATTATCTAGCCTCATAATATATTAAATTAATGAATAACATCCACTTAACAAATTGCAAAAATTTAGTGCCAAATTTAAAACTGTGCATAGGTGAAAAATATTAATTTCTTGATATAAGTCCTCCATAATGAAATAAATGACTATAATAGATTTACTTTTTATAGCTCTATCAATAAATTAAAGTTAGAAAAATGTGTTCTTTTAAGAATTTCGTTTTATCATATGTACATGTGCTGAATCAATTTTATATTTAATAGAATTTAAATTTTATATCAAGTGATAATTGATTAACATGAGATTATTTAGATAATATTTTTGAAAATATTAAATTACTAATAATAAGATTATTATAAATAGTAATAAAGAATAATTTGTTTATCAATTAATTTACTCAAACAAAGTGTATCCTGAACTCGTATTATGTACTTCTTTGAAACTAAATTGTAACAATGTGGAATCTATTTATTAAATTTATAATATACAGGGTGATTCAATTTTGAGCGGGGTACAGCTCAATAAACCACACATTTTTTTTATATGGGAATGTATGGTCTTAATTGACACGTTTGAATCACGAACCCACAAAAACAAATAATATAAAAAAAAAAAAATTTATAAGTCAATTTATAAGTAATTAAGTAAAGTCAATTCCTACTTTTTTTTTCACTGTATTGCAGAAACTCCTTTATAAATAATTTTCATTCATTTTTTTTAAGTTTATCTGGCGCCATCTATTGGTAGATATATGCAACTTAAATCTAAAAATAACTAAAATTAATTAATTAAATTTAATTACTGAATTAATATTTGAAAAAACTGTATTAGCATCCAGTGTCATTCACTACAAGTTAAAAAATGTATTTTAACTTGGGTGGTTGAACAAGAAGTATTTTATGAACAGATATACATAGGGAGAGTATGAGCTAATAGAAGGAATTGGAAAAAAATGAGACAGGGCTTCTTTGATTCAAAGTTAATAATAAATGCCCAAATTTGTTACCAACAAGCTATTGTTATACATGTTTGGCGATGTCGAAGGAATCATTGGCAAACAGTTCCTTAGATGCCAACGATTTCAACCGCAATGGATAGTCCAGCAACGAGGTTGTCACTTGAGTCAACTGTAGTCTAGTAAATAAAAACACAGTTGCAAACATTGAGTAAGAATAAAATAGAGTGAACATCATGATTGCGAGCTAGAGGACTTGACACTCGTCACGTGACGGGTGTCAGTTGTGGCATTGTGCCTGGGTGGCCAGTTGTGGCATTGTGCCTGCGAGAAATTCGTTTGAAAGCGTGTTCGTTCCTAGACATGTCAGTTCCTATCATAACATTCCTATACAATACATTGTACGTTTTAGTAAGCTCTACCATCCCTTGAAGTTTGTCCCTGACTGTTGAGCCGCTCTGTATATATTTAAAAAATTGTTTTATAAATGCCATAATCAAATATAGCGTAAACAAATATAGAAATTTAGTAATGGCATATACTATTTAGGGGACCTTATTTTTTAGTCGAGGGACTAGAGCTCTGGCGCTATGCGCCACAGGTTTCGGATTCGAGACCCGGCGGTGCCAAGGATGTTTGCAGTGATTCGGAATCCACTTTAAACTGTAGGTCCCAGTCTAATATGACTGTAGAACGTTGCGCGTCGGACTGATAGCCCTACCCCATAAAAAAAACATCCTGTTTCGAAATCTGCCAGTAGGCAGACGGCATTGGGTCACCATGGGCTGTTGCGCCACTGATGATAATAATGATATGCTATCTAAATTTTTTAATGAGAAAATTAGGCAAAATAGTCAGTTGGTATATTTTATATAACATTCATATTATAGATGATATATATATATATATATATATATTTATGATATAAAAAATCTAGGTCATAGAATATTTCTGAAATTGATTAACTCTATACTTAAGACTATAATCATTTAAAATATTCAATAAAAAATGTTTAAAATATTGACAAATTAGAATGTGCTGTTTATTTATGTGTCGTCATATACATAAATTATTTAATTATTTAAGTGTTTTGCTTATTTTCTTTCGTTTCAGTAAATTCGCTTCGATAAATTGTGAAGTGAAAATTCATATTTGTCACAAATAAATAATATTGTGACAATTAATAAATTAATTAGGACAAAATTTCGTAACTATTACATATTTTGTAATAGTTTCCTTTTATATTTATATCCACAATTACCAACGTTATTTTTCTCATTAAAATTTTATTACTGATTAACCTCTCATAAATTTCACTAAAGTAAAAAAAAATTGTATAGGAATTTTATACTTATTCTATGATTTTAAAGGTTAATATTATTTTAAAAACTATTCAATATTTATGATCTAATGTAAAAAAATCAAATCATCTTTCATCTATAATTGCAAAAAAGAAAACTCAAATCTATTTCTGTACAATTTTTATAATGTCTTTTAATAGAATATCCTAATAGATTGTAGGTCATTAAATATTAATGATGGTTATAAATTAACGATGCATAAAATGTAAAAAGCTGAATAATTATCAAATTTCATTAAATTCTAAATCAATAAGTTTTACTTAAATTTAATTTAATGGCTTTTTAACCTAATAATTTGAATATTCCAAAGGACTTTTTAAACGCATTTTACTTTTCTTTAACTATTCTTTGCGGTGAATACTTTTATTAATTATTTTAATGAAGTTTATAAGGCTAAAAATATCATCACTTTAAAAATTTATATTTTTAGTAAGAATTATTTTTGTTAGTTATGGATACAATTAAAACCTTCTTTATTGTTATAATAACATTTCCTTACATTCTTTTTATATGGTTGATACATTCCTCAAGATTTGCTTGAAATAAAATAAATGAAGTAATTTGCAGTTAAAAAAAAAAAGAAGCCAAAATCAACTAAAACATTATTAAATAAAATAATTTTTAAATTGCATACGTTTTTAATTAAAATTTTAGAAAATATCTATAAGATTCTATTGAAAACCAATATTTAAATATATTTTGTCATCAGAATCATTGCCTCTGTTATATTCAATATTTAGGGATTAGTGGAATTCACTTTCAAGTGCTGAAATATAAAATATTCACTTTCAAGATGACGCTGAAATATAAAATATTCACTACTAATATCCACAATATTCACTAAAATACACTACGATTCTTTAGATGATATTTTTGAAAATATAAAATTATTAACAATAAGGTCATTAGAAATAGTAGTAAATTATCATTTATTTTTCAGTTAATTTAGTCAAAGTTTATAATAATCTCATACTTCGTGAAACGGAATTGTTAACAATGGGGTATCTATTTATTTATGAATATTAAATTTGTAAGGTGATTCAACTTTTATTACAGATTAACGAAACAAATTTTTTTTTTATTTAAATTGGCGCTTTGAAAAACGAATACAAAAAAAAAAAATGACACACCGATAGAAAATACTTATTTACAACATCATTGCAAAGTGCTTCTTTAATTCAATGTTAACAATAAATGCCCAAAACATTGTGACCACCAAGCGTAATACATACATGAAATGTGAAAGGATTTGTTGCCGAACAGTTCAAAGAGGCCAGGCATTTTTGCGCACGCTTTCAACAGCAATGGATAGTCGACCAACGAGATCCTCAACTGAGTCAACTGTAGTCTCGCAAATAAAACAGTTGCAAACATTGAGTATGAATAAAATAGAGTGTGCGTCAGGATTGTGGGCCAGAGAACTTGACACTCGTCACGTGACGGGTGTCAGTGCCTGGCTGGTGCCTGTTGTGTGCGTTAGCCTAGCTGTCGTGCCTGGCCATTGTGCCTGGCTGTTGCGAGAAATTCGTTTGAAAGCATTTTCATTCCTAGACATGTCAGCTCCGATCATACATTCCTATACAATAAATTGTACGTTTTAGTAAGCTGTACCACCCTTAAAGTTTGTCCCTGACAGTTGAATCGCTCTATATATAAAAAAAAAGTTTTATACATGTCATAATCAAATATAGCATAATCAATTATAGAAATTTAGTATTGGCATATACTATCTAGGACAGGGGTAGCCAACCCGCGGCCCGCCTTGAACATTATTTAGGCGCGTGAGATTGATCACACTTTTACAAAATATATTTTTTATAATAGCCAAAGTAGTGAAAAACAATGTATTAAAATATACATTTGTGCATCCGTATATTCAAAAATTAACTCCCGAAATTATGTGAAAAAATTAACTTTGATTTTAAAATAATATTCTTGCGAATATACGACAGATATCGCCTGTTTTATTTATCAGTTCAAGAAAATTAAATTATATTCTGCGAACTCATGATGCTTGCGCATCTTGGAACATCTAATATAACATGTTGTAATATGAATATAAAAATGTCTATAGTGGGTCTAAATCTAATATGGGGATATATAATTTTATATGCGGCCGGCGGAGTTAGGATACATTTCAAAGGACCGCAAGATCATTTGGGCTGGCCACCCCCTGATCTAAGGGGGGTCTGATGGCCGAGTGACTAGTGCTCTGGCGCTCTGTGCCACAGGTTTCGGTACGAATCCTGGCGGTGCCATTGATGTTTGTAGTGGTTAAGAATCCACTTCATACCGTAGGTCCCGGTCTAATACGACTATAGAGCATTGGGCGTAGAACTGAAAACCCTACCTCATAAAAAAAAAAACATTACCTGTCTCGAAATCTGCCAGTAGACAGACGACCTTGCCCATCATGTGGCTGTTGCGCCACTGATGATGATTATAAGTTTTTTTAATGAGAAAAATAGTCAGTTGTTAGATTTCATATTAACCAAAATCATATATATAATATCATGATAAAAATATAAAAATCTAGGTCAAAAGAATATTTCAGAAATTGATTAACTCTATATTTAAGAATAAAATCATTTAAAATATTCAATAAAAAATGTTTAAAATGTCGACAAATTAGGAAGTGCTGTTTATTTATGTATTGTTACATAAAATAATTATTTAAGCCTTCTGCATATTTTCTATAGTTTCATTAAATTCGCTTCGATAAATTGTGGTCTGAAGGTCACAAGGTTTATATTTGTCACAAATAAATAATATTGTGACAATTAATAAATTAATTGGTACAAAGTTTCTTAACTATTACATATTTTGTAATAGTTTCATTTTATATTTATATCCATAATTCCCAACACTGTTTTCTCATTAGAAATTTTATTATTGATTAATCTCTCATAAATTTCACTAAAGTAAAAAATAAAAATTATACATGAATTTTATACTTATTCTATGATTTTAAAGGTTAATATTATTTAAAAAACTGTTCAATATTTATGAGCTAATGTAAAATCAAATCATCTTTCATCTATAATTGTAAAAAAAAAAAAAAAAATAAAAAAAAAAAAAAAAAAAAAAAAAAAAAAAAAACTTAAATTTATTTCGGTTCAATTTTTATAATGTCTTTTAATAGAATATCATAAAAGATTGTAGGTCATTAAATATTAATGATGGTTATAAATTAACGCTGCATAAAATGTAAAAGCTAAATAATTATTAAATTTCATTAAATTCTAATTCAATAAGTTTTACTATGTAGATGTAGTTTAATGGCTTTTAAACCAAATAATTTGAATATTCCAAAAGACTTTTAGATGCATCTTATTTTCTTGTATTATTTTTGCGGTGAATACTTTTATTAATCATTGCTAATGATGTTTATAAGTCTAAAAATATCATCACATTAAAAATTCATATTTTTAGTAAAAATTATTTTATTATTTATGGATACAATTAAAAACTTTTTTTTTCTTGTTATAATGACATTTCCTTTACATTCTTTTTATATGGTTGATACATTCCGCAAAAATTGCTTGAAACAAAATAAATGTAATAATTTGTAGTTAAAAATTGAAAAAGAAACCAAAAACAACTAAAATATTATTAAATAAAATAATTTTAAATTGAATACGACTTTAATTAAAATTTTAGAAAATATCTATAAGATATCTGATAAATTTAAGGATTTTATTCAGTTAATTTTATTGAAAAATAATAATTAAATATATTTTGTCATTAGAAGCATTGCCTCTGTTATGCTCATCAATAATTAGGGATTAGTGTGAATTTACTTTCAATATGATGCTGAAATATAAAATATTAAATATATTCATAAGAAATGAATTAAATTTATCATGTGCAAGCATACCATGCTGTACAAATACATGGAATACATATACCAATGCTCAATAACCCTAGAAATTTATGAAACAGTTAGTGAAAATACTACAAGAAAGGGAGTCTGCACTTTAGGGTTCGGCTTCTTTATTTGGTGATTTTTCCCTTGTGGTTTTCGCCAAGTCCCTTCTTAAACCAACAAAATGGCCGCTAAGTTGACAAAATACTGCGGTTTGGAGATTCTATTGGCGCAGAAAAAGATTTGCGAAATCGGAACCTTAAAGTAAAGAATCCCCACAAGAATTATCAAGTTCAATAGCGACAGGAATATGACAAAATTTAACTCTGAAACTTTATGAAAAAGCAGTTGTTCAAATACTGCAAAAAGCACTAATAAATTCAGACAGAGAGGCCTGTGAAGTGATATTAAATTACCTTTTATAAACATAAACTTATCTTTAGACACTATTTTGAGGATATTGAAGCAATAATCCAGAAAACCAGACAATTCAAAATAAACTACAGAGCACGTGATTCTGGTATTGGTCAATCGTTAAACTTAGCAACACATATTTCATGCCAGTTTTTAAACACACACAAATAAAGTCTCGTAAAAATCGGCGTTTATTTTAAACACAAGTTTTGTAATAAAAATTTCTCGTGTTGCCCGAGGAGATTAATCTGTTTTAAATAATAACTTACACTCTTATTTTTATTTTATAGCTTCACAGTTTTGGGTGGCTTGATGGTCAATTGGCTAGCGCTCTGGCCTTTGGTACCACTGGCTTCAGGTTCTATCCTGGCGTTGGCATGGAGGTGTGTTAGTGGTTCCGGAATCCTCGTTAAACTGTATGTCCCGGTCTAATTAGCCCAAAGTGCGTACAAAATTACCATAGAGAGACAAACAAACCAAACCAATTCACATTTCTTGGGGACGCCACGGACCTGTAGCCTAGCCAACATCATGTTCACGCATGGTAATAAAAATAAAATTTATCTGTAGCGGGGCAATTTATGGCATCATAAAAGATAAATTATTAGGGCTTTTTGAAGTAACTGCCTTTAATTCCCGTGTCGTTTTGGAGAAAAACTGGAGAATACCATCTAGAAACCAATCCAACTATCGTTGCGATCTACTCTCACATACTGTCAGTACATCGCCATCATAGTACATCGTTCCTGGATGTAGTGATTTGCTACTTATTCAGGCAGTAGATTCAAACCTTCACATTCCTATTGATTACTTTGCTTTTATTCTTAAGGAGAATGAGTAAAATCACAGAATAGGGACCGTTGGGATTTGGCGTCAAAAATTCTTCTCGCCACTGTCTGCCAAGTTACGAGTTAAGATAGTCATTGAAGTGAATTGCAAAAACTACAAGAAACATGGGTTGTTACACTTGGAGACTTATCCCTTAGTTGGCAGGCGCCACGAAAAAGTCGCCAAATCTCAACGCCCTTTTTCTGCGACTTGGCCGGAGAATGATTTAAATTTACAAATGTATTTTTAAAAAAAAAAATACTTAAATAAATGTTTTTATTTTCATATTCACTTCGTTCTATTTTTGGTTTTATTTAAATCTTATATAATCATTTTAATAAACATTTGATTCAAAATTATAACTGAAAAGTTATATAATTTATAACTGCATTGATGAAATTTATTTACAATTATTTTTCATTGCCTTAATAAATTGTTAAAGTGCATTTCATATTACAATATTTAACATTTTCAGACTAATCAAGCATACTCATTTGGCTACTTTATATATTATACTGTTACTATAAATATAACATTAACAAAACTGTAACATGAAAATCTTTCTAGAAAACCCAACCAAAGAACTGAATTAAAACTTTATTTAACTGGTAAATTTAGATCTATTATCTGTTAATAGAATACTTTCAGCCAGCTCAATTTCGTTAAATATGTATATTTCTTCCGTTCATTTCTCTAATGAGAATGCCTGGTGTGCGAGGTTTTCGAAGCGGAAATCGTAGGCTCCACCTACACTTTGGAACCACCCACGCTTAAGCTCGTACTTATTCACGGAACGTGAAAAGAGTTTATAATGCACTGTAGCATAGCATGGAAATTTCAACGAATTGTTTTAAAAGAGCTTTTTAAAATATGTTGGAGTTAAAAGGCTGTTTTGGTATGCAAAAAAAGAAAACAATGTTTACAAAAGCAAATTAAAAAACACCATGGTTAAATAGGCGCCATGTTAAAGAGATGATAGACTGGGTTTCTTTTAAGTTAAAACTTATTTTGTATTGAAAGTTAGTTTTAATGAATTAATTTGTAAACACAAAGCACTTAAGTTAATAAGGGCATAAATTTAGCTTTTTGTATCAAATTTATTCAAATTTAATTTCAATCCCGTATTGAAATTTCAATTGTAACTCAAATGTCATTTCAAATCATTTTTTATTGATTTTTTTTTATTTATATATATTTCCTTTTTTTCTTTCACAGTTTTCAGTTCGAGATGCAAGTAAAATAAACTCCAAATAGATTAAAAATGAAATTATGGGGTTAAAAAGGCTGCTTTTGTGTGCAAACGAAAACTATGTTTTCAAAACAAATCAATAGAAAGTGTATGGTTAAATAGTGACATCATGCTATAGAGATTTAGAGATAAATCTTATTTTGTGATTGAAATTTAAAAGATTGCGTCTAACAGTTTTAATGAATTAATTTGTAAACGCAATGCACTTAAATTAATAAAGTCCAGAGCATAGATTTAGCTTTTTGTATCAAATTTATTGAAATTTAATTTCAATCCCGCATTGAAATTTCAATTGTAACTCAAATGGCATTTCAAATAATTTTGTATTGATTTTTTTTTTATTTATATATATATTCTTTATTTCACAGTTTTCAGTTTGAAATACAAGTAAAAATAAACTCAATAGACTGAAAATGAAATGTTTGGATTAAAAGGCTGCTTTTGTGTGAATTTAAAAACAATATTTTCAAAACAAATACAAAAAAAAACAGTATGGTTAAATACTGGCGCCATGTTAAAGATATGATAGATTGGGTTTCTTTTCCATCTAAACTTATTTAGTAATTGAAATTTAAAAGATTGTTTATTTTCTTTTAATGAATTAATTTGTAAACAGAAAGTACTTAAATTAATAAATTCCAGTGCTAATTTAGCTTTCCGTATAAAATTTATTAAAATCTAATTTCAAAGCTCTCTTTGAAATTTCTTTTTTAACTCAAATGTAACTTCAAATCATTTTTTAAATTTATATATACTTCTTTTATTTCACAGCTTTCAGTTTCAGAAATGTAAGACGAGGGGAAAATAAACTCCAAATAAATTGAAAATGAAATGTTGGGGTTAAAAGATGATTTTGTATGCAAAACAAAAACAACATTTTCAAAGCAAATCATTAGAAACAGTATGGTTAAATAGCGGCACCATGCTAAAGAGATTATAGATTGCGTTTCTTTTCCCTTAAAACTTATTTTGTGATTGAAATTTAAGAATATAGTTTTAATGAATTAATTTGTAAACAGAAAATACTTAAATTAATAAATTCCAGTGCTAATTTAGCTTTCTGTATAAAATTTATAGAAATGTAATTTCAATCTCAAATTGAAATTTCATTTGTAACTCAAATGTAATTAAATAATTTTTATTGATTTTTATTTACATATATTTCCATTATTTCACAGCTTTCAATTTCAGATACAAGTAAAAAAAAACGCTAAATAAAATGAAATTGAAATAGAAAAATGTTCTTTTAAAATATCTTGCAGTCTCTCTATATTTTTTTCTTATTGTCCATTGTGCTTCTTGTGATATTTTCATATATTATTTTTAAATTGTTTTTCTCTTTGTAATTCATAAAAAAGAAATAATATTCAGTATTATAACTTTCACCAACGGTGAATATCGTTCTAATAAGTATATTTATTTTTATATGTCCATCAAAATTTGCTTTGATTTTATCATCAATAACTTTGCATTTTCAATTTCTCTTAGGAAATTTTCATTAATATATCAAATAGCCCATTATTAAATATGTGTTGAATTTACTGTAGATGTTTTCAAACTCATTAGTATGATTACAAAAAGTAAATATTTTTAAATGAATAGTTCCTTAATAAATAATTTACATTTAAGCATGATTATTAACTTAAAAGTATATAATATTTCATTTTGAGATAAATTATAATGGTATGCTTAATAAATTGTGTTGTCAATTTAATTAATAATATAGTAATTAATAATAATGTAATTAAATTGTTAATAAATAATTTAATTATTAATATCTTAATTTATAAATTAATTTTATTTAATAATTTAAAATTTATTCATTATTGATTTATTTATTTATTGTTCATTTTATTTATTACTATATTATTAATAATTTATTATTCATTTTTAATAATTTTGTTTTTTAATTAATATTAATAAATTAATTTTAGGTATTTTATTTAATAATAATCTAATTTTAATTCATCAATCAATTAATTAAGTTTTAATTAATTATCTATCCTTTTAATAACATATAATATTGATAATTGAGTAATCTAGTAATCAATTATAACCATTAACTATTATATATTCTTATAAACAATTATTATTATACATAGCAATAACATTTATATTTTATATTATATTATATAAATGCTATTATTACATAATAATTATATTTTATATTTAACTATTTATATATAACCATTTGTGTATCTAGACATATGTCTAAATGTAATCCGTCGTTAATCGATATTTTTCTACAAATATTTGAAAACTGATTTAATTTCTAAAATTAAAAGATGTGTCTAAATTTAAAAAATAACACAAATATTAATAAAAAATATTAACCAATTAATAAGGAAAATATTAATATCGTAATTTTTATTTGGAGTAAAATTCTGAATATATGTTTAAAATTACTGTGATGTAATATTATGAACAATTAATCATAACAAAATTTTAAAATTCAAAGAATTTTTTTTATTATTATTTTACCATACTGATTGAAATTTCCACTTTTGATTCATTTATTTTTGGCTTAAATATTCAAAATCATCGACCTATAAATTGCACTCTTTTTTTCAGTCTCATCAATTATTACAATTCCTATTATATTCCTTTACTTAATCACAGAAACAAAAATAATATTTTTAAAAAATTGGATGGTTTAGTTGCTTTCAAATTTTGATCTTTTCACAAAAAAAAAAATAATAATAATAATAATTAAAAAAATAAAAAATGCTTGTTTATTTAACGGACAAGGATGGTATTTTTTCACCATTTCCTTTGTTTTTCATCGTTATTTGAGAAATGTTTGATTTTTGAGGCGTTGTTGAAATGCTTGAGTGGCTGGAAGATTTGAGTGTGTGATTGATACTGCTTTAAAAAAAAAAAAAAAAAAATTGTCACAAGTGTTTCGAACTCAATTACTCAAGATGTCTTTCATTTTCCCGATTGAATGTTTAAGAATGAGACATGAGAGAGTCGATATAGTGGTTCTAAAAAATTTTCTTTATTCTTTGCACTTGACTAAAATGTTTTCTTAACTATAATTTCATCATTTGTAATCTTCTGATATCAGTGCAAAATACGCTGTATTCTAAATCTTTATTTGATTTTTGTTTAAACATAGTTTTTTAAATACAATTAATTTTTTATATGGCAACATTATTACGGTGCGTCATTTTAGGTCGCAGTACGAGCAAAGTTGTCAATTCGTTGAACGCTGGCCGATCGGAAGTTTAAGATTGCTGGTGATCAGGCTACCAATTGAATAGCATTCTACGATTTCCTTAAGCCTAACGGTAAACTTTCTAGTCCTTCATTTGAACGAGAGAAAATTTGGAAAACTCATGGTTAAAAATCAGGTTATTCGAATCCAGCGCCACTTAATCTGTCACACTCGCTACCGGTTCAGCTCGCTTGTTTTTTGAATCATTGCTGGTTGCAATGCATTGTAGCATTTTTTCCCGCGGGAAGAGTATAGCATTTCTGTTCCGAAGGAAAAGAATGTATATTCTTTAACAAGTGCATAATAACAACTTATCACTCAAATTTAACAGCAGACAAGCAGTATTGTGGATATTTATATTACATGCAATTAGTGTTTCGTACAAATGAGAACAACCTGTACTCAAATCTGACAGCAGATAATCAGATCAGGGATAATGGGAAAAAAATATATCCATTATCTTAAAAATATTTTCTGCATTTTTAAATGTATGCAATAATATTATAGTATTGTAGCATTTTTCCCACGAGAAGAGATACATTTCTATTATGAAAGGAATGTATATTCTGTAACAAGTACATAATAATTACATATTCAAAAGCAGATAAGCAGTGTTATGGATATTTATATTCAGATAATGAGAACAAGATCAAATCTGATGGGGTATTAGTGTCGTGGATGATGAGACCTCATGAAATTAGCGATTGTCTGTTCGACATTCACAAGTCGAAACAATTACAGATGGGGTATGGACTACGTGATAAGTTGCTGCATGTTGATCGGCGATAGACCATGGGCTGAATTAATGTCCACTCAATAAGAAGTGAGGGAATCTAACCCCCCTCCCTTCTATGTTGACAGATTGTCTTAAAGGGATGTTTTTGGAGAGGGAAAAAAAAAAAAAAGAAATCTCTGCGACGAATCAACAAGAAGTGTTGCTTTTCTCTTTATTTTGAAAGTAATTGAACAGGCCGGAGATTCCGACTGTTACGAAGTGAGCCCCTTGTGATTTTGTGGCATTACGCCGTGAGGTAAAGTTTGTATATATATATATATATATATATAGAGAGAGAGAGAGATTTATTGTTTGTAAATAAATAATAGACTTTGTGCCAAACCATATATGTAATTAATCAATGCAGGTTAATTTTTTTTTTTTTATAAAATTACATCAAAATCGGAAAGTAAAACAATTGTAATGATAAACTATAATGTAAACTATACTAATGATATTAAATTATTCGTTTCAGGTTTAAAAAAATTATATGTTCTGTGCAACCATATAATTTTTGCAAATGAGCGATTTTACATCTATTGTAATAAATTTTCTTGCATAACTAACTCGAAGATATATTCCCTATACTGTTAAAGATAGCAATTGCATAAAAATACAATTAGTTCTCATTTTGTTAAGAACATTTAGAAATTTTTTAAAGATTTATTTAAGATTTTGCAATCCGATTTTTGCTTGTTGTTAACTCTCTGGAGAACAAAAAAAAAACAATTAAAATAAGAATGAATCTTTTTTCATGTTATCCACGGATCAAATACTGAATATAATGACTTTATTTGATTTTTAAAATACACATTATTATTTTTTGCTAATTTTTCACATGTATAAACTTTTATTAATATCTTTTTTAAGGAGAAATAAAAAACACTCTTTTTAACTGACATTTGTACCTAATCTTTTTGAGTTACGATGTTTTTTTGCGCCTCAATTGTTAATTACAAAAATCCCTTCGTATATCAGAATTAGCGACAATTTTCTGCTTATAGCTTCTTAGTTTTTCACAGAATTGCATGTTTTGTTTCATTAAATCAAAATAAAACTTCTTCCTTTTTTAACTCTCTTTCTCTCTACAAGAGTTTCATTTTTTTTTTTTCCGGTGATAATTATTTTTCATTTAATCCTCGATTCCCTCTTACTTTTTTCCTTAAAAAACACGAGTTCTCTAAAAATCTTTTGTTCGCATTGTTTAATGGAAACAAAACTTTTCGGAAGTAGTTATATATGATTTACTTTTCTTTTCTTTTTTTATGTCTTTGTTAAATATTATTTATGCGTATTTCTCCTTGAAACATGCAGCTATTTCATCTCTCTCTGATTTACAGACCAGAGAGCTTTAAATTGGCATTTCGTGCTTAAAAACCACTAAGCCAAAGCTCGCTGCTTTTATGACCGCTTCCATGTTAAGAATGTCCCGAGCATCTTAATGATAAGATCTTTAAGAGTGTTTTCAGTGGTTTTTCTTCGTGCTGTGTGTTTGACAGCCCATTATACAAAGTAGTGTTCTCAAAAAGTAATACTGTGCTTTTATTTGTGTCCACTCGCTTTCTGTTGTGTTTAATGAATCTTTTCTACGAGACTTAACGCAGAAAAAGGACGATTGTGACTTGTATAATTAATGTTCAAAGTAAGAAAAGAATCAAATATATATCGCAGTTTGTAGAAGTTTTAATTTTTACATTTTTAGAAAATAAGGGCATACTGTATGTTGTTTATTTGTTAACGTTGTAAACCACTTTGTCCAGTTTTATAGCGGCCTAATGGCCAACTGGATAGCTCTCTGGCCATTGGTACCACAGGCTTTAGAATCGTACTACATACTATACCACATTGGTAACCACATTCTGAAGCATGTGGTGCCACATGTTTCAGAATGCTTCGAATCGTGGCGCTGGTTTGGATGTTTGTTAGTGGTTAGGACTACTAGTTTTAATTTTAATTTATAATTAATCGGAATTATAACTTTAAATTTTTAGAAAAAAATAATGTACTTTATGCTGTTTATTTGTTTATTATTGACCACTAAGCCAAACTCGCTGCTTTTATCACCGCTTCCATGTTAAGAATATCCCGAACATCTTAATGATAAGATCTTTATGAGTGTTTTTCGGTGGTTTTTCTTGCTGTGTGTTTGACAGCCCATTATACAAAGTAGTGTTCTCAAAAACTAATACTATGCTTTTATTTGTGTCCACTAGCTGGTTGTGTTTAATGAATCTTTTCTACGAGACTTAACTCGAAAAAAAGGACGATTGTGACTTGTATAATTAATGCTCAAAGTAAGAAAAGAATAAATGTATGTCGCAGTTTGTACTAGTTTTAATTTTAATTTATAATTAATTGGAATTATAACTTTACATTTTAGAAAACAATGGCATACTGTATGCTGTTTATTTGTTAACGTTGTAAACCACATGATCAAGTTTTATAGCGGCCTGATGGCCAACTGGCTAACGCTCTGGCCATTGGTACCACATGCTTCAGAATCGTACTACATGCTATACCACATTGATAACCACATGCTTCAGAATGCTTCGAATCGTGGCGCTGGTTTGGATGTTTGTTAGTGGTTCAGGACTACTAATTTTTAATTTTTAATTTATAATTAATTGGAATTATAAAAATGGCAGAATTATTGGAATTATAAAAATGGAAAATGGCAGACTGTAGCTGTTTATTTGTTCTCGGTTTAAGCCACATGGCCCAGTTTTGCAGCAGCCTGATTGCCAATTGACTAACTCTCTGGCCATTGGTACCACAGGCTTCAGGTTTGAATTCTGGTGGTAGCAGGAATTTTGTTAGTAGTTGGGGATCCATGTTAAACTGTAGTGGCTGGATGGCCAACTGGCTAGTGCTCTGGCCTTAGGTACCACAGGTAGCAGGTTCTAATCCTGACGGTGGCATGGATGTTTGTTGTGATTCGGAATATACGTTAAACTGTAGGCTACCTGTCTCATTAACCTAAATTGTACAAAAAATGACCGAAGAACGATAAACCAAACCAATCATTTCCTACTCCTTTCTGAATGGTATGCAACAAAACCGAAATTTCAAGCAGCCTGATGGCCAATTGGCTAGCGCTCTGGTCATTGGTGCCACAGGTTTAAATCCTGGCTTTGGCATGGATATTAGTGGTTTGGAGTCCACGTTAATCTGTAGGTGGCGGTCTAATTAGCCTAAAGTGTACAAAAAATAACAGTAGAGCGTCAACCAAATCAAACACAGTTTTACCCATGCTACTCGAAACAATGGCTTATAAATCAATTAGCTCTAAAACCTTTGTTCAAAAGCAAGTCACGAAACTATTGTAAGGGTTTAATAAAAAATTAAGAAATATACTCAGTGTTAACAACAAGTAAATCGTTGATGAAATAAAAGATTTTTCGGTATGAATAAAAAATGGAAACTTGACAACCACTTTATTGCTTATACAATGTATCTGAAAGTAATAAAATGAATTTAAAAAATCAATGTTGTGTCTTTCTCTTATTCAAGGTCATGTAACTGTCTGGTTGAATCACAAACAACCACATTATTCCCTACATTAGTTTCCGCATACTACACATTTGTGCATATTTGGATGCAACACTGTTTTTCAGCATATATATATATATATATAAATGAAACTTTGTATGAATGTATGTATGTATGTAGTATGATATGTAATAATATAATTAATAATGATATAATTAATTTAAAAATTACGACAGAGGAAAAAAAAATTAGAACGTATAAGTTATTATTTTTAGCCAAAGTATTACGAATATATTCTACTTATTTCTTTTTAGTTAAAAAAAATAATAATAATTTTATCCTATCTGGTGGCTTAATTTAGAAATTTTCTTTTATTTAAAAGTAAATGGTAAAAAAAAAAATTTTTAATTAAAATTAATTGTTGCAAATATTCAATTATTAGAGTTTATAAGAATGTTGCAATTTTTTAAAAATATTTTTACTGCTTTCAAATATTCTGTTATATATGCTTATTTAAATTTTACTTTTTACGTTTTTTCTATTTATAAATATTTATTCACAATAATTTTTTTCTTCATAATTTGTCAAGCCTTCTTAATAACTATCCGAGTCTTGTATCTGCAACTGAAATTTCCTCTTTATATCTTAGTACTTTTACATATTTTTTCTTAATAAAATTTACCAAAACTTATCTCAAAAAAATTCTCACGAATTATTTTTTTTTATCAGTGTTTGTTAAAAATAGAAATTCATTCCAAATATGAAACATAAAATGAATTATAAATTTAAGATAATGAATATATTTATAAATACTTTTAATTGCATAGTAAATAAAAATTAAAAGCACTGTAAAAAAATTAAAATTTAATGTAAATTAAAATTTTCTGTAGCCAGGCACCACAGTTATATTCTGCCAGAGCAACTAATCAACTGGTCACCGATATCCTTTTTTTTTTTTTGAAACGATGAAATAGTTGAAATATCAACATTGTGGGCTCAGTAAAATAGAAGAGTATTTTTCTAATGGGAAATTAGCTAATCTCAAGAATTCTCCTTTCATCAATAAATAACTATTAGATAATGAGATTGTATTTATGCAGGGTCAGTGATCTAAGGTGTCTTTTACGGCTTTTAATAGCAGGAATGTAGATTTATTCGACTATTTCTACAATGACATACTACAGCATATTGGAGAAGGTAGACTAGCAACAAAGTCTTCTGGTCTGATAAAACTGCCATCCAGTCTGGTTTTCCGATGTCATCCGTCGCAGATGCAATCAACTCGGCTAATTTACAAAATTATCATAATGTAAGCTGTTTGCAACAGAGAGATATTTGTGCTGCAAAAAAAATGAAGATTTCTATGAGATAACGAGATAAATAATTGCCATGTAACCAGGTATAGCCATTGAATACAAATGTTTCGATATTGTAGTAGATGCCAATGTGGTCACCACATCGCCTTTTACTTGTGAGATCTCAATAATTTTACTATTGAAACCTCTACCTACAAAAATTTTGCAATGACACCAGACAGAAAATGTGTGCAAAGAAGTTGCTGGGCAATGTGATTGAAACGCTATTTTAACAGGAAAGGTAGAGTGAAATACATTATACAACATTATTCATATCCAAGAGATCATAATTATTCATATCATTCGACATATCTTTAAGAGATTTCAATTTCAATGAGAGTTGCATTCATGATCAATAAGTCACAGGGACAATCCTTTAAGTACTGAGGAGTGGATTTGATATCGCCATGTTTCTCTTATAGGTAGCTTTATGTTGCTTCCTCAAGTGTATGTACACCAAAAATTTCTTTATATATATTTTTTTACTTTGCAATCACGATCAACAAGGCCCAGGGGCAATCCTTTAATTTCTGAGAAGTGTATTTCATATCGACATGTTTCCTTTATAGGTAGATTTATGTTTCTTGCTCAAGTGTATGTTCACCAAAAATTTCTTTTATATATATATATGTGTGTGTGGATTTAGCCGCTTGCGAAAGGATGCATCCCGGCCGAAACCCCAATTTCTGTAGGGTTACACCGGTTCCAATGTTTTTGCATCCCGGTCAAACCTACAGTTTTGTTAGACTTCTCTACCAGTCTAACAGTGGCTGTACTTTTGCAGTGGGTGTCTAGGGTATTTGGCATACAAAACGCAGTAACGGGACGTCGCTTTAAATAAAGCCATTTATTCCTACGATATTTTACAATGATATTTACATTAATTGTTAAACATTCACAACCATTTTCTACCGCTGCTTGATGCAGCCTCTCCCATGTCAGCTAGCGTTATCTTCCGCGCCGATCTGCGGGGCTTTCTTTTCTCATCCACGGGGACCTGTTCCCTTCTCGTGGGGTCAGAGTTCAAAGTTCAATACACCCCCACGTTGTAAACAGGGTCTGTCTTTGAAAGACAAGCAAGGGTAAATATCTGGTGATTACGACACCAACAAATCCTACATATATATGTAGGATTTGTTTGTGTGGTAATCAGCAGGCGGCGACACGTCACGGTTGCGATTATTCAACTTTGAACTCTGACCCCACGAGAGGGGACAGGTCCCCGTGGATGATGAAAAGCCCCATAGAGGGCGCGGGAAGAAGAACGGCTGGCGATCAAGAAAAGAAGATGCGGACGAACAACGAGAGAGGGCGAGATGCATAAGCTTAGAGCTTAATTAATAATTAATGTAAATATTATTGTAAAAATATAATATCATTAAATGGCTTTATTTAAAGAAACGCTTAGAAGGACTTTTATTGTGCCTGTCAAATCCCCTAGACACCCACTGCAAAAGTCTAGCCATTGTTAGACTGGTAGAGAAATCTACAAATTGGGGGTTCAGCCGGGATGAATCTATTGGAATCGGTTAAAACTCTATATATATATATATATATATATATATTTACTTGCAATCACGATCAACAAGGTCTAGGGGCAATCCTTTAATTACTGAGGAGTGTATTTCATATCGCTATGTTTCCCTTATAGGTAGCTTTATGTTGCTTGCACAAGTATGTGTTTATCCAAAAATTTCTTTATTGTTGCACCTGGAGGTGAAACTAAAAATGTTGTTTACATTCAGATTTTTGAGTTAAATTAATATTATAAAAAAATTTTCAAAATGTTTTACTCTTGTATACTATTCATATGTTTTTAAATATATGTCAAAAAAATTACTTCGATTTTACACTACATTTTAGTATTCTGATATTTGTTCTCTTGTCATGGAAAATATTAAAAAGATAAATTCCATGAAGGCCATTTAAACAGTAGTCGCTTATAAATCTTTTAGAACATCTATATTTTTAGAAACGGCTGCTTTTGTTGTCGACAGTATTTGGGGCGACTTTTTTTAAAAAAAATTAGACATTATCATGTAGATCTGCTACCCCTGGCTTATCTATTAGACATATCTTGATAGAATGACTGCAGATTGCTGTCGCGTACAAAGAAAGTACGTCTCTAAAACTGTCACCGTTTGTCATTATAATTCTATAATGCCGGCGATAGTTGGCTGCATATGAAAATAAATATTTTATTTGTTATCTACACGTATTAAATATAATTTGATGTGTGTTTTACAGAGTTTTATACTTAGTGTTTGTTTTTAATTTTAAAAGTGTGTATGTTTGAATAAAGACTGATTCAATTTGAAAAAGATGATTCAATAATAATACATTGACACTATCCTACATTCTTAAAATAATCTGCGTCATTATTCTGTACGTCTATCATTCCATTCTTCATGATTCGAAATGTATTTTCCAAATAGCAACACATTAAATAGATTCGTGAACTTACAATTTTTGCTTACTGTAGAAGTGACAGTTAATTCCATTCTTATAATTTTCATTCCAATTCTATTTTTGGTTCTAATTTCATTTTTCCATTAGCATTTATAATTTGTAATAAGATGTGATCCTGCATTGTTCAACTTCTTTAAAATAATTTATTTTAGTTTGTTAAGTTTTTGTTGAAAAAATATCAACGAATTTCATAAAAAAATTTTCAAGAAACCTATCAATATGCGAGAAGGATTGGTCACATAATAAAATTCTAAGGAAATAGCTGGAAGTATAAAAATACAATTATTTTAACATGATTTTAACTTTAAAAATGACTGACGACAAAATTTTATCCATTTCCATCGGGATTCCTTGGTTGGCGTCCAAGTAATACCATCCATTCATCCCATATATTGATGAACATCTGGGGACTTGCAGAATTTTTAGTGATTACTCTGCAGATGTAACTCCACCATCTGTTTTTTACTTTTGTAGCATTTACATTATAAATTAGTAAAGACTATTTTATTTTTACTTACAAAAGTAGAAATTTAATGGCATTAAATCTGCAAAATGGATTTCCAGTGCACAGATGTTTGCCAGTATATATGATGGCATGTGCCAGTACATTTGAAGTATTAGAACAACCAAAGAAGCTCTCATGGATATTTATAAAAATCTTATAGTTACATTGTAAGTCAGGAAAGATATTTTGTTTTTATCTCTTCTATTTTTAACATGACTTCGTTATGTGTCCAATAATTTTTGGCTATCTTCAATAATAATTTCAAAGAAAACTCATTGGTCTTTTCAATATTCGTTTTTAAGGAGCACTATCATACGTATTTTGACAAGATCTCATGAGGCCCGTTTCGGTATATTTGAGCGGAAGATTTTAAGGGCTATTCTTGGAGGTGTTAGGGAAAGTGATTGTATAAGAAGGTACTACGCAGTGTTGCAATTTATAAATACTATCAAGACCCATATATTATAAAATTTATTAAGATCCAGGCGGTCGAAACTGGGATGTCTCATATATTTAGAATGAATTATTTAAACCCTGTTAAAGGCTCTTTTTTGGAAAAGTCACAGGGACAAAGGAGGAAGAGAGCGACCCAAGTTGCGATGGATAGACACCAGTTGAAAAAGATTTTGTTGTACTAAAGATTAAGAATTGGAGGACCATTGCACCAAAACACATAACGGAAATCTCTTCAAAGGATGCCTTGGCCCACCATGGATTGCCATGATACTGCTGATAATCATACGTATTGTTATTTATCCTAACAGAAAACGTTTGACTTTATATGCTAGATATAGATAACAGTCAATTTCGTGGATCATTGTTGATTCTTTGTTTGTTAATTGCCACCATTACTAATAATTGGCTTCAGTAGTTGACTTATGTCCATTTATTTATAAAAATATATTTCGTATTCTATAAGAATTCTGTAGTATCCATATTATTGAATCTTTAGGAAATGGTATGGCAAGGACTGATTGATACGGATATATATCATTCGACACTCAAGTTTATTTTTCGCACCGTTGATGCGTGACACTTCGGAAGTGTCACGTGAAGGCGTCGAATGTTCCTCTTCGCTGAGGTTTTCACTTCCACAAATTCAACATGGTACAAATTTGCAAAACCGCTGTCATCTCTGCATAGGTGAAGAATGTTCAGGATTTCCTCTTCGATAAATTTCAATATTTATTTTGTACATACATGCGTATATATGTATATTCAATCATTTTATGTAGTAACAAGTGCAATTTTGACATATAAACTAGCGAATCATGATCACAAAATGAATATTTATATTACGTTAATTAATCTAAAAATTTCATAGTGATAGATATAAAAATGTGAAAACAAAAAAGAATAAAATATAGTTGAATAAGCGTACATTTTAGTACAGTGTATGGTAAAGTTTGAAGTGTACTGAAAAATTTGTATTTCAAGTTTATTGCGTGAATCTCTTCGCTGAGTTTTCACTTCCTCAAATTCTACGAATCATGATCATAAGAAAATTAATATTTATATTATATAAATTAATGTAAACAATTTCAAAATGATCGATATAAAAAATGTTGAAAACAAAAAGGATGAATTTGGCGTATTTGAAGTGTATTGAGAATTTCACTTCCAAAATTCAACATGGTTCAAATTTGCAAAACCGTTGTCATCTTTGCACCGGTGAAGAATGTTCAGGATTTCCTCTTCGATAAATTTCAATATTTATTTTATACATGTGTGCATAAATGTGTATTCAATAATTTTATGTAGTAGGAATGTGCAAGTTTGACCTGTAAACTAGTGAATCATGATCATATGAAAATGAATATTTGTGCTATGTAAATTTATATAAACAATTTCAACTTAGTGATCGATATAAAATTATGGTGTTGTTAGGCACCCCCTCCATCAATAAATTATGTGAGTACAGATAATTCTTGACCATCTAGTGCTTTGAAGATTCACATGGCCCCGCCAATTGAAACATCACACAGATATATTACTTTCAGTCGCAATTGCTGCATAAGATCTGCTTCCTCCAGAAACTGGTCATCCATTTGAACAGATAGGATTCGCATCCGGTAACGGCTAATGACCATCAAATTCACTCTTTCAATGGCCACTCATAATATATAACACCACAACTCAAGAATAGCTTAATAATTACATACAATTTTACTTTATTACAAAAAAAATTATAAATGCATGTTGACACTCCTACCGACACCACAAAATGTTGAAAACAAAAACAAAAAACTAATGAAATATATTTGAATAAATTTGCATTTCACTACAGTGTATAGTATAGTTTAAGTGTATTTCAATACAGTGTACGGTGCTGTTGCAATGTATTTCAATAGAATATAATTTGTAGTGTTTTTCAGTACAGTGCTGTTTGTAGTGTCTTTTTTATACATTGCCGTTTGTAGCTGCTTTTAGTATAGTAATTTGCTAAAGCACATTGTTTATTGTCTACGATAACATTGTTTGTTGTTTGTTTGTTTACGATATTAGATTTTGCCAAAGTAAGCTAGATTTCGTTTTAGATCTAGTAAGATATTGTTTAATTATCATTTAAACATTTTAACAAATAGAGTGCGTTTATATTGTTACAAAAGCTTTCTTAATAAATAAACGATAAATCTTCCAATCCTAACAGATTTTTCATTTTTTTTTCTCATTAGTAAATACGTATAAGTTTATCTCTCGAACTCTTAATTGTATTCTTTTATTATATGCTTATTAAAAAATAAGACTTTTTAAATCTAGTTTTGCAAATAGGAAAGTTAATTACATATTTATTACATATATGTGTTAATTATTTCATAAGGTTAATACTTGATAAGGTTAATTGCAGCACTATATTTCCAACTTTTGCCTGCATTTTCAGTTTTACTTTTAACTATTACTTATATAATCCATTTGCTTTTTAACTCGAGCATTATTGCTATTTTATTATCAAATATAAGCCACTAAAAAGAACTCTATAAGCATTACTTTATTAAAACCCAGCAGTATACTTCTTCCAGTCTTTAATTACAAGTATCGGCATTTAATATTATCTTAAGAACGAGTTAATTTAAACTTAATTAAATACCATTCATCCAACAGCTTTGCTATCAGCTGTACAGCTTAATTAAACATCATACATTACTCACGATTTTTATTGAACAAACAAAACCTCTACTTAGCCTCATTTCTCACCAAAATCAATATTTTAATGCCTTAGCAACCTACATACTTTAACTAGACGAATTTAACAACCTTAATTTGATACAATGTACATCTTTTATTAACAGTTTGGGTACTTCATCCATGTTAAAGGTATCGGGAGTAATTACTTGTTTTTCTGTAGTTTGTTATCCGCGTTAATCTAGAGTGGTGAAACTTCTCCTTGAGATGCTATTTTATAGGGCTCTTGTAATTAAGAACTTACCTATAACGAGAAGATTAGTTCTGGTAATCAGTAATCTCCTTGTGCAATTTTTGTTGGCTCTTAAAATAAGGCCGTTATTATGAGGTTAATATTATTTATGAAGGAAAATTGATTACTTGTTTAGCAGTTATTGTATAGTTAATAGATCCTGTAGAATTCATGTAAATTTTAATGCGACGAGCATAAATTGTTTTATTATTATTTATATGTAGATCAAATACCAATTGCTAATAAAATTTTAATATCGAAAAAAGAATTATAATATTATAAATATATGTAGCAATGCACACCAAACACATACTGACCAAAAGCAAAATTGATAGATGATGCAATACACCAACACATGCTGATGACCGTAGTTGATAAATAGATGACACATGTTATGTCAAACACACAACACATGTTAGACCAAAATTGTACACCAACATATGTTAGACCGATGATGTATACCAACACATATTAGACCAAGCTGATAGATGATGTATACATGTTAGACCGAAGCTGATAGATGATGTACACCAACATATGTTAGACCGAAGCGGATAAATGATGTACACTGACACATGTTAGACCAAAATTGATAGATGATGTATACCAATACATGTTAGACCGAAGCTGATAGATGATGTACACCAACATATGTTAGACCGAAGCGGATAAATGATGTACACTGAAACATGTTAGACCAAAGCTGATAGTTGATGTACACGAACACATGTTAGACTGAAGCTAATAAATGATGTACACCAACATAGACAAAATTTAGATGAGACCGAATCTGATAGATGATGTACACCAACACCAACACATATTAGACCAAAGCTGATAGATGATGTATACCAACAATGTTAGACCGAGGCTGATAAAGGATGTACACCAACATATGTTAGACCGAATCTGATTGATACCAACAATGATAGATGATGTATACCAACGACCGAAGCTGATAGATTATGTACAAGCTGATAGATGATGATGTACACTGACCAACAAATTTTGTTAATGATCAATACATGTTAGAAAGCTGATAGATGATGTACACCAACATATAGACCGATGATGTATATTAGACCAAAGCTGATAGATGATGTATACCAACAATGTTAGACCGAAGCTGATAGATGATGTACACCACTTTGACCAGAAAGGGCAAAATATGCATCACCCTGTAGAATTCATGTAAATTTTAATACTACGAGCAGAAATTGTTTTATTTTTATTTATATGTAGGTCAAATACCATTTGCTAATAAAATTTTATGATCCGAAAAGAATTACAATATGTAGTCCTTAAATATGATGATGTTACCACATGATGTTAACCAAAGCTGATAGATGCTGTACACCAACACATGTTAGACCAAAACGGGTAAAATATTAATTGTGAAACAGAATAAAAATGCATCACCCTGTAGAATTCATGTAAATTTTAATACGACGAGCAGAAATTGTTTTACTATTATTTATATGTAGATCAAATACCATTTACTAATAAAATTTTATATCGCAATAGAATTACAATATGTATTCCTAAAAATATATATAAAAATTACTTGTTTTTATATACAAAGTTATTCAAATTACCTTAAATCTTTAAAACGTATCGTTACAACGTGGAAATTAAATATTAGATTAGTAAAAAATAATTTTTTTTTTAAATTAAATATTAAAAAATTAATTAATATTTTAAATTATAATTTCAAAAACCCTTTGACATTTCATATAAAAAATACTAATAATAGAAAACTGAAAGAAAATTTGAAAAATCTAATATATATGTATATGAATATATTAAAGACTTAATCAATTTTAACGAATAGTTAGTAAATTAAAAATTAAAATACATTCAAAATTAAATTAAATTAAAATATTTAAAATTATAATATAAAAGATTCGACATTTTATATTAATATAAAATTCTACATTTCTAAAGCTATTTTAACATTCAATTAGTTTTATGTTGAAACTTCCTTGTGATCAGTCAGATTGGTAAAGTTATTTGAGCTACACTAAAATTAATTATTTTATTTCAATACTTCCCTTGGTTAAATAATATTGAACATTTATTAAATAAACTTCATTTCCTCTTTAGATAACATCTATTTCATACAGCACATCTAATTCCTTATTTATAACTAGCTTTATATTGTTGTGTTTCCCAAATATTTATGCGATACACTTTACAATTAAGATATATTGTTAGCAATACATTACTATTAGTATACTACAGATTACGGATGACGCTAACTGTTGATACAGATATACGTATCTTAATTCGTTTCAATAATTTCTAATTTTATGAAAACATGATTTCTGATTTTCATTCTCATATAAAAGGCGTTGGTTAACTTCAAGCTAATGCTTTTGCCACTCTAATTGAAACCTATAACTTGCGTTAAGTCTTGTTTTTAAGACATACAGGATAAATTTTGGTCAAAATTTTAGATTTATTAAATAAGGACACTTAAATTAGGACATTTATTTGAATGCTAGGATAACGCGCTATCTCTGATGTCTTCATAACCTGTTCTAATTATAATATTCTAATTAGAATCGGCTCTTTCTTCACAATTAGCAAGGCGTCAAAAAGCAGGTTTAAATTTTAATGAGATTCAACGCCTAGAAATCTAATTTTAATTCTAATTTATAAGTGAAGATCACTAGCAATTGATGTTGTTGTAGATTTTCTTTAAATCTTTTCTAAGATGCCATGAGGCCATTTATTAATTTTGAGTGAAATAGTATTATTATTTCAACGGTAAGAATTTATAATAGTTTCTTTTGTGAGTTATGATTATTAACGTATAGATAAACTTATGTTATTTGAGGTTTTTATGGTTTTGCTTGTCGCTTTTTACGGTTATTTTGTCCACACTTTTAGGCTAATTAAACCGGGACCTACAGTTTATGGTGGATTTTGAACCACTAACAAACATCCATGCCACTGCCAGGATTCGAACATGAAGTCTGTGGTACCAAAGGTCCAGAGTCCTAGCTAATTGGCCATCAGGCCGTTATGTTAGTGAGGAGTGATATTATAATGTTTGATTCATATGATGTAATTTTTTATTTTTATTTTTTTATTTTAAGGTTTGTAGTGAGCAGGTTAAGCAGCTATATTGTAACTGGGTGAGGTTGCGTTGAAATACTTGAGGCACAGATTGGAGAACTCACAGCTTTATTTACAGACGCACAAACACTACGCACATACAATTAGAGACATACAATATTTAATATTTAAAGACAGATAATTAGATTCGTGGAAGGACTCCACTTCTAAGCCGAAAACCCGCGCATGAAGTATAATAGCTCTCGGGTGAAAGTCTGTAGGCCAACTAATGCGTTGGGATGTACTAAATATATTTTTCTCGGAATGAGACACTATAAACTAAACATTTCTCTGTGGGATCGTAGGTTGCTCTGTACTTCCTCTCGGGTGAGAGTCTCGAGACCTATTGACCATTTTTCCCTGAATGCCGCAGGAGGCGCTCCTGCCAGTGCGTAGGAGGAAGCATAGTTACAGGCTTTTATATATTCGATTCATATTTAATTTATTAACGGTTAAAAATATAAGGTTATAAATATAAGTTTTTATGAGAATTAATTGTTGCTATGTTTACAAATAAATATTTAATAACATTTCTGTAATGTAATAGAAATAATATAAAAACTGATTGATATTTTTAAAATTACCGTTAAAAGATACAATTATTAAAAATTTAATAAAAATAAAAGCAATATGACATCATCTTTCACGATAGCCGTAACGTCGCTACAACGTCGCAAGAAATAATTTTTTTTTTTTTTACATTTTTGGGCCCATATTCTTACTTCATACCATAGTCATAATATATAGAAAGTAATTATTTTGTTAACACATTTTTACTTTTATAAAAGCAAATCAAAACCATTTTAGCCATTGAAAAAAAAAAAAATTTCCAAAAACAAATCTTTCCAATTCTATTTTTCTTTTCCAAAAACTCAAAAAAAAAAAGAAAATCCCAAAAAATCTTTTCCAAAACTAATCTTTCCATATGTTTTCATTTTTTTTTCTTTCCCAAAATCTCAAAAAAAAAAATTTCTCAAAAAACTCAAAAAAATTCTTTTCCAAAAAAATTAAAAATATATATATTTTCCAAAAATTAAAAAATATATATTTTCAAAAAAAACAAATCTTTCCAAACTTTTTCTACTTTTTTTTTCCAAAAAAAATAAATATAAAAATAAATATAAAACCACGTTTTTAAAAAAAAAAAAAAAAAAAAAAATCTTTTCCATAAACGAAAAAAAATATATATATTTTCCAAAAACTCAAAATAATCTTTCCTCAAAAACTCCTTTTCAAAAAAATCAAAATAAAAGCTCATAACTTAAGGCTTAATTGTCATGAAAATAACACTCCTCTTTATTTACATAGCATGCTAAACGAACTGCCATATGTGCTGATAGTACCAGCAATACGTTTCAGTCTACTGAATACGAAATAAAAAAAAAATGAACATCGATTTAAAAGTATTATTTTATTTGCAACAATCTTTTCATTGCCAGATGACAGCAAACGCGACAGTCACCATAAACTGGAACATTTGACGAATGATTTACTCTTCCTTTTAACCACACAAAAAAAAAATATTATCGATATCCAAACAGTCAAATTATATTATTAGAAATAAAATATTCTTAGCGATAAAGGCTCTTAATAATTCTGTATATATGCCATCATGCCTTACTAGAACATACAACTTTAATCAGAGAATAATCTATTAAATATTTTTTATTGCATAACCGTAACCTCTTGATTGCTGAGATAATCTTGATTTATGATCATAATCGTTTGAAAGGTTATTTTGATTTTACTGATTAAATTAAAAGATTATTTCTATATCATCGTTTGCGTTGACCTTGAATGTTTTAACTGATACATATTAAAGAACTAAATAAGAAGAAATTATTTTATTTTATTTATTTTATTGTGTTGTATAACAACAGCATGGAATAAATATATCGAATTATGATTATAAATAAAGATTTAATCGCGTCTGTTTGTTTATTTAAATAAAATGTTTCTAAAATATATTTTTTTTCCTAAATTGTCATGCTGTTCTAAACATGAGAGAAATAGCTCATTTATCATTTGATTATCATAGTGAAACTTATTTAAAAAAAAAAATGCCTAAAAATAATTTACGTTTCTCATGAGACTTTCAATATTCAAAATAATTGTTACATTCTAAAATTTATTCGTTTTTGCCCTGATTACTAAAAATAATTGAATTGAGTTGTTTCTTAAATTTGTTTACTATAAATAGTTTATAATTTTTTTTTTTTTTTTCCAAAATTTAGGTTTAATTAACTTTTTGTACTTCAAAATAGCAACATTAATATACCCCCCAAAATCTATACCAGGGGTGGCGAACACAAATGATCTTGTGAGCTACTTTGGAAATGTATCCTAACTCCGCGAGCTGCATATAAAATTATATATCCCCATATTAGATTTAGACCCACTATAGACATTTTTGTGGTGTGAAAAATTGAAACACAATGAGTTATTATTTTTGTGTTTACTATTATTCTTACATGTAAACATAAAAAATATAATAATAATAATGAGACTAAACGCACATTGTAAAGAAATATATAACACCAAAAATTAAATATAAATATATAAATATAAGCGAAATAAAAAAAATGAAATCATTCAAAAATATTTATTTTATTCGTGTGTTATTTGTTTCTCCACTCTTTCACTTAGCTTTAGCAAATCGATCTCAATTTGGGTATTTGCACATCGTAATTGGTGTCGCAGGTTAACGTCCGCCATGTTTAAGTGTGTTTAGTGTTCGGTCAATTTCATTTTAGAAAAAAAAAAAAAAAAAAAAACGATTCGCAGGTGTAAGTTGAACCAAAAGCGCTAACAACTTTTTGTGCCAGATTTCTGAAATTGGAAAATTTCTCTTTTTGTGACGCAAGTGTTATAAAAATCTATTTTTGATTCTGATGTTTCAAAATTGTTTTTTAATTCAATATTTCACGCAAGTCAACCAGTTGCATTTGGAGATATTCTGGGGCCGCCTCGATTTCAACATGAAAGGGAGATGAATATATTTCAAAAAATTTTTTTGTATTTGTCTAAGTCTAAATTACTGAATCAGTTTTCAAAAGCAGCTGTTTTCACTACTTTGGCCATTATAAAATAAATATAATTTGTAAAAGTGTGATAAGTCTCAAAAAATATTCAAGGCGAGCCGCGAGTTGGCCATCCCTGATCTATACTTATAACATGTAAGAATTAGAATACTCAATTTACATAGAAAGTTCGGAAAATTTCTTATGCTGTTGTTTTCCAGGTATTTAATGCCAGGTATTTTTACATGGAGTCATTTGCTGCAAAATGTATTATACCTATTAATTTTTGGAATATTTGTCTTCATTATTGATATTGTCAAATTTATTGCAAGACTAGCAAAATATGACACATTACCAGTTTACAGAATTTTTTTTTTTTTTTTTTTTTTTAGTTTTTGTTTTATTAGGAAAAGTATTGATAGAGAATTAAAGATTTGAGATTTCAAATAACTCGTCTTAAATTATTCAAAATGGGAACAAAGCAATCGTTCTTAATCAAAAATTCCCAATAATTTTATTCTTATTTTTCATCTGTTAGCCTTTTTGTAAGAATATAATCCTGTTTATTTGTAATATAAATAGATTTTAATAGTTCAAGATATTAAAAACTTATACCTTAATTCTTCACAATAATTTAAAAGAAGATTCCACCAGAGGGCACCATGCAGTTTTTAATGGCTGGTGCCATCTGGTGGCGTGAAAGTCTGGTTTGATGGAAAAAAATTTTGGGCTATGCACCAGATATAAAAATATATAAATTCAAAGAAAAAAAATTAAGATTAACTGTTATGATGTTAAAAAAAAATTTAATTTATAGATTTTCTTAAATTTGAATTATTAAATTTCAAAATTCAAATTTTTGTATTATTCCTAGCTTTTTTGTTGATGATATTATATAAAGTATGCAATGCATATTTGACATATTTTTAAGGAGGGACAAAAATGTTTTACTAAAAATCAAATAGAATAAAAAAAATAAGAATAAAAACTATAATAGCTATAAAAATTTTATTATTCTGTCACTTATAATTTATAAATTTTGTTACAATTTATCTATCGAAAATGTTATTACTTTTTGTAAAACATTTTTTCCAATATAACTTGTCTGAATAAAATGTCTGAATCGTAAATATTTTCCAGTATATTTATTTGTCTGTATTTCTTATTTGATTTAAAGTCTGATAAGTAACTTTCCTGAATTTAATTTCTAAGGTAAAATAGGTTAAATATTTTGAATTTATCCTTATATATGTCACATTAGAACGAAATTATTTACATTTCCTTTAATTTCGAAACTATCGAGTTGCCATTTCATAATGTATTTTCTTTTACAGATTTACCAACTCTCAAATACTTGTCAGTATTCCTTGATTTTCAGTACTGTAATTAAAACTGAAAAACAGTTTCAGTTGCTTCAAAATAAGGCAGTCAAATGTTTTATTTCGAGAGGGAAGTTTAAAATTGAAAAGTTTAAACCAGTTTATAAGTTTATGTAAGGAATTTTTGTTTGTGTTGATAAGGGATCTTAAATTTCGAATGAAATTAAATTGTAATAAAGTAATAGTTAAAATGAAAATTTTTAAAAATTCAATTATGTTGTAGAGTGTCTAAAATATTTTTGATACATTTTCTAGTAGTAAATAAATGGTTGAAATTAGTTACATTTGTTAGTCATTTTATAACTATGATCACTAGAATAATTTAAAAGATTGTAAATTTATAATTCTTTTAATCTCGATTTTAAAACAAGTAATATAAAAAAATTTAAGTCAATTTCTACTTTTTTTTTACTATATTGCAGAAAGTACTTTATAAATAATTTTCATTCATTTTCTTAAGTTTATCTGGCGCCATCTATTGGTAGATATATGCAACTTAAGTCTAAAAAATACTAAAATGAATTGATTAAAATTAATGAATGAATTAATATTTGAAAAAACTATATTAGCATCAAGTGTCATCCACTACAAGTTAAAAAGGTATTTGAACTTGAGAGGATGAATATAAAAAGTATTTTATTAACGATTGAAAATTTGAACAAGATATATGTAGGGAGAGTGTGAGCTAATATAATGAATTGAAAAAAATCTGACTTCCTACTTTTTTCATATTGTAACATCTTGGCCTATATTAGAGCTATAACTGCTTCAAGAAAAGACCACTTTTAGGTTCATGGGAACACTTTAATTTTTTATTTACAAGCACTATGTATATATATATATATATATATATATATATATACAGAACTGTGGGTTGTTATACAAAGATTTTTTTCTTGTACGTTTTGTTCATTTTAATGCATTATGTACCAACTAACTATGTTTATAAGATGGAATATGCTTCAGATAAGTTCAGAAAATGCTTAATATTCGTAGCACTTACCAATATCTAAAGGCTTTTAGTCAACCAAATATATATTGCTGTTTTAAGAAGAAAAATAATAATAATAATGTACTTGGATTCCCGCACACAATCTAGCACTATAATTGACTAATTTTTCTTTTCTCTTGCAATAAATTAGAAAACATTGAATAACATATTTTTTTAATTTAAATTGTCTACATTTTTATTAAACTAAAACCGGTTTGTGTTCCATGTTTTAGTCTTTCAAAAAAAATATTATGTTATATGAAATGTACTGGGACATATGATAAGACAGATCTCAATGTCTCGCCGGCACAATCTGTTCTTGTTCTATGAGCATAACTACAAATACTCATCTTCAACTCTCGATGTACTCTTTGACCGTCCTTGACTGCACCTTCTGGATGCTGAATATGTTATCTGAAATTATTGTCAAGGTCTATCAATCACGATAGAGCAGACGTTTAACCATTTAGAGACATGTCACAATCAGATAAAGACTACTTGGTGCACTTTTGTCTGATTTGACCTGCTCTAAACTCGACATATTTCCTCCTCTGTCATTGCGGTTAAGAAGGCAGATTGATGCCTTAATGTCATTTAAGAATTAGCTTACTTCTTTATCACAAAAAAAGCCTATACCCATACATTTTCACTTCTATTTATTACTTCTTACTAATATGTTTTTTAATTAAATCATTCTTTCAAAGCTTACAAAGAAAAACTGAAAGAATTTAAATATTTTCAATGAATTTGGATGTCCTTTCATTAACACGTTGTACCACACATAAAGCGTTGTACCACGTTGTACCTTAAATAGTAATATAATTATACTCAATTTAATATGTCTACATTTTAATATATTGGGGCCTGATGGCCGAACGGCTAGCTCTCTCTGGCGTTCGGTACCACAGAGGTATCGCGTTCGAATCCCCGGCTTTGCCATGGGTGTTTGTAGTGGTTCAGAATCCACTTTTAAGCCGTAGGTCCCGGTCTAATAGGATCGTAGAGCGTTGAGGGGGGCATTGTTACTCCGCGTCCGTGGCTTACCATCAAGTTACACGCTCCCCCTGGGTAATGCAAAGTGAGTAACATCATCGGTGCAGCCCTTATGGCGAAGATCACGGTCTATTTGTCAGCTGCATTAGAAGAAAAAAAAAACATTTTAATATTTTCATATATAAAAGAAAGTTTTTAAATAAAATTAAAGTTAATGAAAATAATGTATTGTGTTATTGTTTTATGTACAGGATGATTATAATTAAAGTCCCACTTTCAAAATACTGTAAAAAAGAAACACTCGTCACAACGATTTCAAATTTGAACAGCAGATACTTGAAAAAAGGGAAAACAGTATGGCATCAAAAAAAGTTCCACCGATTCGGTGTGACCTTAAGGTGGTGAATAGGCTTTTCACTAACAGCGTCACAACTGTTGAATGACTTGGAAGACATTTTTCTGTCAAAAAACCGAAACAATCAAGTACACTGAACACTAAAGTTGGTTTCATGGGCAACTCATGCCAAATAGGTCGTTAATTAGATTAAAAATATCACTAGCAGTCGAATTCACTTTCTTTATACCGCTTACAGCGCCATCTATTAATACACTTTGAGAACTTTTTTGATACCGTACCGTTTCCCCCTTTTTCAAGTATCTTCAGTTGAAATTTGAACTCATTGTGACGAGTAGTTCAGCATTTTGAAAGTGGGACTTTAATTATAATCACCCTGTATTAAAATAATAATTTAAGCTGCTAAGTGTTTAATGTTGATAACAAGTAACCGTTTCTTTTTTAATCCAACATTTTATTTCGAATTCAACTCTTTATTTAATACTTCAAAATATTTCGTGTCATACGTTTCAATACATCGCTACATTGATGAAAGGAGAAACTTTGTGTATTCAACCCTGAGAAATTATGGTTCGAAGATTCTTTGCTAGGCTACTTTTGCCATCCAAAGTTACCTCTTCCGTGGCGAAGGCCATTTGCCGTACTCAATATGCAAAAATAATAGCACCAGCGGGGATTACGATATTTCCAAACATGTGTTCCCAGAAATCTATCTTCTCGATCAGCCAGGTAGAGGGAGTGGTTTAATAACTTTAACAGCAATGGTGTACTTGGAAAATGTCTCTTGTCTCTTATTTGGATCATTCTCGTGTGAATTTTTTTTTTTAATTATTTTTTGTGGTGAATTCTCTTCGTTTTTACGAATTTATTCTGCTAAATTCTCATTGTTTTGTGAATTGTGTTAAATTCAGGATTGTTTTATAAATTTGTGCTAAATTCTTCTCTCTCTCTCTCTCTTTTTTGTGTGTGTGTGTGTGTGTGTGAATTTATTGAGCTAAATTCTAATTATTTTTATGAATTTATTGAGCTAAATTCTGATTGTTTTGTGAATTTATTGTGCTAAAATCTCATTGTTTTGTGAATTTATTGTGCTAAAATCTCATTGTTTTTGTGAATTTATTGTGCTAAAATCTCATTGTTTTGTGAATTTATTGTGGTAAATTCCCATAGTTCTGTGAATTTTTGTGGTAACTGTTCAGACTGTAACCATATTTAGATTCTTTATGTAATATTTCCTTCTCCGTAAGAGGGCTTTTTTCCATTCGTTAAGTGTTTTTCTTCATTTATCGTTTCTTGGGTGAGTAACAAATTTCGTTTAAGAACGTTGTGCCTCTCTCTCCTTTTCATCTTCACCAGTAACTTCGCATCGTTTTGCGAGTTTTGCTCTAAATTCTCATCGTTTTGTAAATTTATTTTGCTGAATTCTTAATGTTTTGAGAATTTAAAAATTTTTTTTTAGAAATTCCACTAATAATTTAATCTTTTTGTTATTTTTCATACAGCTTTAACAGCAGAATTCTAATTTTTGTAAAAAAAAAAAAAATTTATTAGTGCAGACTAAAATCTCTTTTATTCAAACGAAAAATAACGTGGAATAAATTTAAGTTGCATATACAGCAAACTTCTGAAATAGGAAATTCGATGTCTTCGTTAGGATATTTTTTATTGGTGAATTCAAAAACCTGAAATTCTTTAAATTAAAAAGTAAATATGAAACTTGTTTTTAAATGCAAATCATTAATTTCTTATTTCTTCTACTTCCTCTGCTTAGTCGCACCCTATTATTTCATGAAATGTTTTATGTTTTATTTTTCCCATACATACTTTAGCATCATGCAATGTGTTATGTTTATTTTTTCCATACATACATTTTTTCATCCATCAGATTAGTGAGTGGTCTGATGGCCGGTGGCTGGGTGATCTGGAGTTCGTTCGTTGGTTCTTCAGGTTCGAATTCTGGCGGTGGATGTTTGTTAGTGCTTCGGAGTCCACTTGAAACTATCGATCCTTGTTTGTTTAGTCCTACTGTGCACACAAAATGACAAAATGGTTTGTAGAGCGCAAACCAAGCCAAACTTCAGATTGATGAAATAAAAAGCAATCAAGATGCATATTTATGCAGAAGGAGGAGGAAAACAATTATATTTAAGAAAAGCATAATTTCTTTAACTCAATATGTTGGCACATCTTTATATCGTATCAAAATAAGTACTCAATAGCCGTTAAATTTGATACTATATAACAAGAACAAATTGAAATCCCATGAATTGAGATTTTTCTGTTTACTAGTCGGCATTATATCATCAGTTTTAATGGCAGTTTGTGCATAAAACAACAGTCTGTACATGTTTTGTCGATTCTGAAAATATATGTTTTTAATATCAGATTTTAAATACGCTTTCCAAATATTTCCTCTATAGAAAATTGTTAATGGGTAATCCTTTAATTACTTTTTTATTTTTCAAATTTAAAGATCTTATTTAAAAGCAACCTGAAATTGATCATAAGATGCATTCAAAATTATAAACAAACTCCTTTCAAATGTTTCTTCTTTTAATCAAAATGAGACCTAGAATAATCCTATTTTTATTATGTTGGTACATTTTATATCATATCAAAATAAGTGCCTAATAGCAGTTAAATTTGATATAACAAGAACAAATTGAAATCCGCTAATTGAGATTTTTCTGTTTACTAGTCTGCATCGTATTCTAATTTATTATGCTAACTGTATTAAAACAAAGAACTTTTAGGGGAGGGATGTCTCTATAATAGACTTCTCAGCGTTTGTTTTTGTGTGAGGAAAACGCTGCTGTCACAATCGTCATCGCGTCTGCCGTTTCTGAAAACAGAAATTGCTAGATTCGAAAGTGAGCCTCCTACACATAATGTGTGCACAATTAGCGTTACGATAATCGAATAATAATATATTTTATTTAAATTTATTTTTGTGTAGACATTTTTTAAGTCTTTCTATTAACACAGTTTAATCAGATTCTCAAATTTGGATATAGTTTTTCAACAAAACGAAATGCACTAAAAACGACCCACATTGAGCACCATCCCTGATGAGCACCTAATTTTTTTTTTTTTTATAAAAATTAACATTAATAAATACTGTTATAAACTATAGTCAACAAAAATACTCGACATAAATTTAAGTATTTTATGAGTTGTTGCCAGGATTATTTATTTCTCTAATAAATAAAAATATTTTATTATTTGCTTTGTTTATTATTAAAAATATTAAATTATTTAAGTCATACTCAAGACAGATTTGGACTATGGACGCGAGTCTGTCTTTTAGGTCTATCAAACTGAGCTTTTATGAGGTGAATAGTTTGGAGACCTTATGTTACAATATCATTGAAAGAAGCGTCTAATTCTTTAAAAGAAATTCCTATTAGCTTGACTATAACCACTTCAATATTCGTGGGTCATGTTCTTTAACAATACATTTCGCTGTCACTGACTGATAGTGTAAATGTTATCCTCGCTTGTGATGCAATTGTGTGCCTGTTAATCTTACATTCCTGGATTTCCTTTTAATGGGTGTAGTTTAGAAAGCCCTATGGTGCATTCCGAATTATATTTTTTTTTATTTACACCAGCCATATTTAAACATGGACGCAAGTCGATCTCTTGGGTCTATCAGATTGAAATTGGCAACGGTGAATAGTTAGGAGTCCTTAGATTAGAATGTCATTGGAAGAAGCGTCGAGTTCTTAAGAGAAAATTCTTATCCGGTTAACTATAACCACTTCAATATTAGAGGGTCATGTTCTTTAACAATACCTTTCGCTATTACTGACTGATGGTGTAGACGTTTCCTTGGTTTTCTTCGCTGGTAATGCAATTGGTGTAATGTAAGATTGCCTGTTAAATGTTACATTCTAGTTTTCTTTAATGAGTGTAGTGAATTATATATTTTTATTTTTAATGTGGTGCAATAATTTATAAAAAAATAAATTCGCTTCTTTAAAAATATTTATAAACGTCTTTTAAAACGTTGGCAGTTTCCATGAGCTTTCACCATCTGGCTCTGTCAGAGGCAGTATGTCGTCATCTGTTGGCTCCCAGACCCTTTAGATCTCTTTTGACCAGGGGTGCCAACACAAATGATCTTGCGGGCCACTTTGGAAACGCAACATAACTCCGCGAGGCCGCAAATAAAATTATATATCCCCATATTAGATTTACTATATAGATAGACTATAGACATTTTTTGGAGTGAAAAATGAAACGTAATGTGTTATTATTATTGTGTTTACTATTATTCTTACAAGTAAACTTAAATAATATAATAATAACGATACTAAACGCACATTATAAAGAAATATAGAACACTAAAAATGAAATTTAAAAAATAAATAAATATAAACGAAATAAAATTAAGGAAATCATTAAAAATATTTATTTTACTAGTGCGATATTTGTTTCTCCTCTTTCTTTCCCTTAGCTTTTTCAAATCAATCTCAATTTGGGTATTTGCACATCGTAATGGGTGTTGCGTTCGTTATGTTTGAGCGTGTTTTGTGTTTAGTCAATTAAGGCGAAGGTGTAAGTTGAACCAAAAACGCTCACGACTTCAACTAAGAGCCTGGTTTGCTCTGCTGTTAACAATCATCTGTGCGTATCTAGGGCTGGTCACTACGTTGTTGAGATCACTTTAAAGTGAAAAGTAGAACCTGTAATATTAGATGCTCCAAGATGCGCGTTCATCATGAATTCGCAGAATATAATTTAATTATTTATTATAAAATAATTATTTATTAAAATTATTATTTTATTATAGTTTAATTGTTTCATTATAAAATAAATATATTTTGTAAAAGTGTGATAAATTTCACGGGCCGGAAAAATATTCAAGTCAGGCCGTGGGTTAGCCCACCTCTGCTTTCGACTGAATCAACCCATCTGGTGAGATGTCTTCCTCTTTATCAGTTGTTTTCAATTGTTGAAAAGTAACTTCATTAGTTGAATTTTAGTTGTTATATCTCAAAATGTGTTCTAGCCATCTAATACAGCTTTGCTTTTATGACTATTACAATATAAGGCTCTTTTAAATTTGGTGAAAATTAAATCACTCTTCGTATAATGTTAATTCGATACAACTTTTTAGTTTGTGAAGCTATTAAAGATTATTATATCCCAATATTTTACAACAGAATCGTGAAAGAAAGTACATAAAATTCAAAAATTATTCTGTCATAATTTTTTTCCTTATTATCTCTGCAACTTAATATTGCATGGAATCGCATAAATATCGAAATTTAATATCGCTTTATGTGAAGATATCTTCATTGAAAGGATTGTTAATAATATGACAATGGTGAATTACCTATTATATATTATCCATGCCAACTGCTCAAGGAAGTTCTTAGAATATTATGAACAATTAAGGAATGTTTGAATTCTGAATATTTTTAACATAGGCGCTATTTTGTGTATAGTTTACTAACATTGTATTTGCATATTTTCAATTTTTAAATATATGCTTAGCAGCATTTACGTGCATTTCATGTCAATGCATGTTAAATAAGTAATATTATAATTCAATATGTTGATACAGCATCGCAGAATTAAGAGTTATAAAACTTGAACAGAAAATAAGTACAGATTTTGAATCAAATAATATTAATTTCTTTTATATCAAATAATGATTGTGTTTGCACAAATATTGCAAAAAAGTGTTGAGATAATCTGTATTTCTCATTAATTCACTTTTCATTATTTGAGATGGCATAATTTTTAATTATACAATAAATGTTTTTATTTAATGAAAAATTGATTCTAATAAATGATGTGGTTCAAAAAATTACTATATTATATAACATGAATTGTTATACTTCTAATAAATTGTTTCTTTATAAGATAAATTGATATACAAAAAAGGCAATTTGAAATAAGATATACAAATTTATTTCATATGCATATACAGCCTGAGTAAAAAACTTTAAGGCCAGTAAAAAATTTTGAGAAAATGTAAAATGAAATAAAAGGATTCAAATAATATTAATTATTAAAGTTCATTGATAAGAAATAAATGCTATAAACATAATTTGTAAATACATAATTATGAGAAACATGTGGTTATTTACAAAGTTAGTATTTCTGCCTGAGTAAAAGAAACTTTAAGGCCACCAGTCATTTTTTAAAAATAAATATAATATAATCGTGTAATTACCATTGCAACTACTAGCTTGTGACAACGCTGCAATTTTCATATTTGTCATACGTTTCTTCGAAGTATTGGTGATCTTTGTGAAGATGGCGAAGGGTAAGAAGTTAACTGATCGTGAAAGAGGACAGATCGAAGCTTTGTCTTCAACAGGAATGAGTAGTCGTGCTATTGCGATAAAGATAGGAAGATCAAAGACTGTAGTCAACAATTTTTTAAATTGAAAGACAATTATGGGAAAAAGAATACTGGGGGAAGATCTAAAGCTTTGTCCTCGCGTGATGAAAAGAAGAGTTTGCCAACTTGCATCTACTGGAAAGTACTCAACCAGGAAACTGATTCCGACGACAGGTTTAAAAGTTTGTCAAAAACGATTTATAACACAATTAGAAGGTCTGGAAGGTACACTTATACAGCAAAATTGACTAAGCCTCAGTTACTGCAGAGACACAAAATAGAGCGTTTGAACTTTGGCCAGAAAGTCATGACCTGGGACAACCAATGGATAGAAATTATTTTTCTGACGAAAAAAAAATGGAATTTGGATGGACCAGATGGCTGGAATTTCTACTGGCATGATATAAGAAATGAAAAAGAAATATTCTCCAAGCGCCAATTAGGTGGAGGGTCTGTCATGACTTGGGGCTGTTTTTCTTACAATGGTGTGGGCTCAATTGCATTCGTTTCAGGTAGAATGAATTCACAAGGATACCAAAATGTCCTAACAAATCATCTTTTGCCAAATGCTGAATGTCTTGTTGGAGAAAATTGGAAATATCAGCAAGACAATGCATCGATCCATTCGAGTAACAGCACAAAAAATTGATTCCAAGTCAACAATGTTGAAACTGTGAAATGGCCAGCTAGATCACCTGACACCTCAACCCAATCGAGAACCTTTGGGCTGACTTAGCAAGAAGAGTTTATGCAAATGGGAGACATTTTTACATCAACAACAGAGCTGAAATCTACTATCTACTAGATGAATGGTATAAAACCGACCCCACCATTTGTCAAAAACTCGTTTCATCCATGAAAACAAAAATATTTGAAGTAATTGGGGAAGTAATGGCTCCTACACAACCTTCTAAGAATTTGTAATTTTTTCTTATATGTTATTTTCTATGTTGGCCTTAAAGTTTTTACTCAGGCTCAAATATTCATCTGTGTGTTCTGTAATATTTTCTAATAATAAAATAATTGCAAATTAATTTTTCTACTTTTCTTACTTTTATTTAAGCTCAATAATTATCAATCAAATGGTATTTTAATTCCTCAATTTAAATGTTTCCATTTTCTCAAAAATTGTCTACTGGCCTTAAAGTTTTTACTTAGACTGTATAATTATATATCTTGCAAATTTATGTAGGATTATTTTATAATACACATTAGAGCATCTTAAACAATGTAATGTATATTTTAAAATATGCATCATACAAGAAATTAAAATAATATGCATAATTTGAAAACTAACAATCTTCACAATTTAATTTTAGTTAAAAAATAATATTTCTTTTTTAAAAAAAAATTGCAATATGATACTGTGTCACCTCATAAACCCTGTGTCCAGCTCTATTGAAATATATTTCATACAAATCGAATGAACAATTATATGCACTTTTACTGTACCATAATTTATTTCTTGAGTTTAAAAATTAATGCATGTTGTTTTTATTTCGAAATCATATATTTTTTTTATTTTATTCATTTATTTATTTTTCCTTTACAGGTAAGCTATTTTAAAGATTATGAAAATCCAATCCCGTAAAAGTACATACTTCAGCCACCAGATGGCACTGTTCCACCCTATCTAAAGTTGGATCTCTGGCAGCGTGTAATTAACTGTTTATTGTTCCCTGTCAACAAGATTAATGAAAGGCAATGATTTATGGAGGAGATGGAATACCAATGAAAATGACAGATGCAAAAGAGTCGGAATCATTTGAAACAAAGTTCAATACGCTTTGAATAGCACTTTCATTTAGCCTGCGGATGAGTGATTTTCGACAAATCTTCTCCCAGTTTTATTTCATCATGCCGAAAAAATCAGGAAATATACTTTTAAGTATCTTTTTAATCTTCTTATTTATAAATTAACATCAAAGAAAACAGTAATATTTTTCGTATGAAAATGAGTAACTTCTGGGAAGAAATTTTCTAATTAATTTTTTTAATTAATTTCCGTGTTTTGTTTTATATTTTCAACATTTCAAACATTTCATCGTTCACCACAATTCGATACATTTTTGGCGTTCCAATGATAAAATTTTGCAAGATAAAAACTTTTACAATTAATGATTATTTTAAATCTCAATTCCTTTATCTGTGTATGTTTTTTTTTTTTTTTTTTTATTCACAGAATTTAATATTGTGAATAAAATATAAAACAAAAAAAAATATAACAATATGTAAATTATTTTTTATATCGACGTAGTATTTAATAAAAATTATTATAATTTAAAAATAATGCGAAAAGAAAAGATATTCAAAACAAGATTATTTATAAATTAACATCAAAGAAAACAATAATATTTTTTGGTATGAAAATGAGTAACTAACTTTTGAGAAGAAATTTTCTGATTATTATTTTCTTTAATTTCCAAATTTTTGTTTTTATATTGTGGTGTACCGTTCACCATAAATCGATACATTTTTGGGTCACCAATGATAAAATTTTGTAAGATAAAAACTTTGCAATTCATGATTATTTTAAATCTCAATTCCTTTATTTCAGCATGATTTTTTTTTTTATTTTCAGAATTTTTTTTTTTTGTAAATAAAATATAAAAAAAAAAAAATGTAATAATATATAGATTATAATTCCTTATTATATATTAGTATATATAATAAACAATTATAATCTATTAATCTATATATAAAAATTATAATATATATCCTTATTATATTATTTCCTTAATTGTATAATAGATTATATTTCGTTAATTTCCACGGTTGTTGTTGTTTTATTGTATATTGTGGTGTATCGTTCATCACAAGACGATTAATTTTTGGCGCACTAATGTTAAAATTTTGTAAGATAAAAACTTAACAATTAATGATTATTTTAAATCTCCTTTATATGAGCATGACTTTTTTTATTCACAGAATTTAGGGTTGTAAATAAAATATAAAACGAAAAAATTGGAATAATATATAGATTTTTTTTTTTTTTATTTCGACATAGTATTTATTAAAGATTATTATAATTTAAAAATTTTGCGAAAAGAAACGAAATTACTATCAGTTTCTTTTTCGAACATTATATATCGATAAAAGAATATCGAATCGTTATATATCGATTGAACATTATCTATCTAATATTATCGATATATAAATATCGATATTGTGCATAAATATCAGTTGACGTCTAGGCCATCTACTACATCAAATTTTTTTCTTTAAAATTAAGTATGAAAATTTTTTGAATTCCTATAACATTATAAAAATTCAATTTCAATATCATTAATTTAAGCAAAACTTGTATTTATTAGAAACCATTATTTTCACATTTCTTCGAATTCTGTACAGAACCAAAACGTAATCCCCCTCCCCTCAAAAAATAAAATTTTAACTGCAACAAAATGAATAATTATCAAGAAAACTGTACATTCTCATCTAATTCCAAACTTTTATTAATTTAAGTCTTTCTTGTGTATCGGTAAAACAGACGCTATCTCTTCTTTTTTTTTTTTTCCCAATAATTTAGAAAAAAAACGCGCAGTACCAGTTTCAATTTATTAAAATGCAAAAGCAGAATTATTCAGAAACGATCCATCATAATGATTGCATTTCTCCTGGTATACCGTTTTCCGTTTATAATTAGCTGTAATAAAACTTGTATTTTTACAGTTGTTGAAAATATTACTAATGATGTAAAATACACCACAAAAAAATCTAAAACAGAAACAAAGTTTCCCCTTTTCTCCATATTAATTATGATACAGGACATAAAAAATATATTTTATTTTAATAATGATGTTCATTTTAAAGTACTAATCCTTTTCTAATTGGACGACGATATAAATATATTTTTATTTGATCAAGACATTGTAATTTTAGTTGAAATTTGCTACATGTATTAATTTTAACGTGTATCAATCAATAGCTGGTCGATTAGTTGTAATTATGAAATGCCTTATATATCACATTGCAGATATACCTTAGATCTGCATTATTGTACGAAATTTAAAAATGTTATAAGCATTAAAATTATTTATAATATTTGACATTAAAAAGTAAAACATATTTTATTGAACATTTAAATACTTCTGTAACGTTTCGGCTTCAAGAAGAGGACCACTTTCAGGTACATGAGAACAATTTAATTTTTATTTACAAGCACTTTATATATGTATATAATAATCTTTGGATTATTATATAAAGAAGTAAAAATTTAAAAATATAAATTTTGTCACAAGTGCACGATTAAATCACAAGAGCATTTTACTCCAAAATCGGAGATTTTCAGAGTTCTCGAGTATACGTCGAATCTAATTGTCTAATCTACGGCATACTCACTGCGGCGTGATAAACGAAACCACAAGTGGCTTCTTTGAAAAACAGGAGGAAACTCTGGTCACTTCTGGTCGACTCGTCGCAGAACTCTCTCATCTTCACCAAAAAAAAAAAAAAAAATCCTTTTAAGACAAGCCGTCAAGAGGGGCGAGTCAGCTTTCCTCACTTCTCTTTGGAGTAAACATTTGTCAGCTTGTGGTCTATCACCAATCACGATGAAACAACTCATGGTATATTTCATATTCAGTCTGTAATTGTTTTGACCTGTGGAGGTCACACAGACGTTCACTAATTTCTTGCATCTCATTATACATGACACCGAATATCTGCTATAAGATTTGTGAGACAGCTTGTTCTCATTAGTACAAAACACTAATTGCATGTAATTTAATTACTCACAATAAAACTCGTTTTCTGTCAAATTTTAGTGAGGGGCTTATTATATATTTGACAAATAACATAAACTCACTCCTAGGAATGAAATGCCAAAACTCTTCTTGTGAGAAGAAAATGCTTCACTTCAGTATCAATGTAACATTGCACCTAATCATAAGCAATTTATAGCAAACTTTCATCTTTACTGACAGCCAATTTTTAAACTACTGCATTACTAAAACTTTATATATTTGCATAAAATTAAAAATTTTATAGGCATTAAAAATCATTTCAATATTTGGCATTAAAGTTGTTAAGCATATTTTTATTGAGCATTTAAATACTTCAATATCAATGTTAGCATGGCACCTAATCATAAGCAATTTATTGCAATTTTTTTTATCTGTTACTGACAGCCAATTTTTAAACAACTGCATTATTAAAACTTTATATCTTTAAATAAAATTAAAAATGTTACAAGCATTAAAATTATTCATAATATTAAATTAAATATTTTATTGAGCATTTAAATACCTTAAAATCAATGTAGCATTGCATCTAATCATAAGCAATTTATTGCAAACTTTTGTCTGTTACTGATAGCCAATTTTTAAACTACTTTTTAGGTGCAATTTCTCTACAAACAATAATCAAGCAAGTATTTTACCGTTAAGATCTTTTTATCATATATATTGGGAGAAGATATATTTTGTATATTCATTCTTTCGAATTTTTGCAATGTATAATTCTTAACCAAATGTAACTAAATTCGCAAAGCAGGAAAACCTTGTTCGAAAGTAATATAAATAGGCGTACAATTTAAATCTGCAACATTTTGTATCATTATAAAAGATTCATCATTGTTTTTAACTAAATTCTATCATTGTATTGCATTGTTGAAACAATGCAAGATCTGTTGAAATACATATTCTAAATAGTTTTTTCTTTTTTAAGAAGGTTTTGTAGGTTGGTTAGGTTAGTTTTTCCTGCTTATTATCTTCCTACTTTATAGTTTCCTTTTTTATGACATAACAATTTATTTATTATTATTTATTTTTGGAAGTTGCAATATTCTCTCTATTTATATGAGCATTAATAACATGTTATATGTGTTCGTTATATATATCATCTACGTTTTGATTTCAGAATTTTGCACTCAGTTTCTTTAACTTGTCACCCTATACTGCGCCCAAAAAAAAAAAGTAAGACCAATTATATAATCAATTATATGACCAATTATAGACCAATTAGTAATTATAATTACACAAATTCTTTTCTTATATTACTCTTATTATTCTTATAAGTACTCTAGTACTATATTTTTTACTCTTATTTAATTAAATGACTCTTATTATTTTTTTTTACTTTAATTAAATGTATCGTAAAATTAAAATTTTTGTGTTTTGTGAACGTAAAATAAAAAAAGTTTTCGAAAACTTTTTCCTCCAGTTTCTCAAAACAACTCTCCACTTCAAATTGAATTAAGATTCCGCGCTAAATATAAATTGATAGTTAATAACGGAGCTAATATAATATACTACTGTGCCCAAAAAGTAAGATCAATTATTATTTTTCAAAAACTCTTTATTTATTCTTCCAAATTTATTACATCGTCTTTAAAAGTATTCCCCTCCGGACACAATACACTTATGCCAATTTTTTTTCCAATCCTCAATACATGCTAAAAAGTCATCGGCAGGGATGGCCTTCAAAGCGCGAGGCGATTCACGTTGAATCTTTTCAATCGACTCAAAACGGTGTCCCCGGAGTGGTTTTTGAGTATAGGGAATAGCCAGAAGTCGCACGGTGTGAATACGGTGGTTGTGGAAATAATTGGGTTTCATTTTTGGCGAAAAAGTCACGAAGCATCAATGCAGTGTGAGCTGGCGCATTCAGTGTTTTCGGTACCAATCGAGATTTGACGCGCCTGAGGCCCAAAAATGGAATTGACCGATCCTTTTGAAATTGCAACATAATCAACAAGGTCTCTAATTGTAAATCGACGGTTTGCAAGCACTAAATATTTAATTTTTTTGGACGTGAGCTTTTTCGGTTGAGGTTGAGGGTCGACCAGAGCGCTCTTCGTCTTCAACGCGTTCTCTGCCTTCTTTGAACTGTTTATACCACCACTTCAAAACATTTCTTTCCGATATAGGATTCTCACTGAATACCTTCTTCAACATTGCTTACGTTTCCGCAAACAAAATTGAATGCAAATCAGTTTAGTCGCCAGAATCAGTTTTTAGTGTCTCACAAAGCCAAGCGTAACTCAAACACTAATGAATATTCTGACTGCAAATTTCACACAGATGTCAAGGACAGTGCTAGCAACCTAAAAATGAAAAAAAATTGAAATTTCATAAGCCCCGAGAATTTTAAATTGAAAATTGGTCTTACTTTTATGGACACAGTAGTAACTTGTAATCCGATAAAAGTAGGTTATATAATTTTCATCAAAATTGATAGGAAATGATTTATTACTATACATTACCAACAAATAATTTATTTAGGTTTTCTTGCTTATTTTCTCCCTCCTTTATAGTTTTCCTTTTTAATGGCATAGCAAATTATTTATTATTATTTATTTTTTAAAATTGCAATATTGACTCCATTTATATGAATAAATAAAATGTTATATATATTCGTAATACTACTTATTGATTTCAAAACTTTACACTCAGTTTCTTTAACCAGTAACCCTTTAAAAGCTAGGCTATATATTTTACATCAAAATTGACAGGAGATTTTATTGCAATACCTTAACAACAAATAATTTATAAAATACCTTAACAACAAATGCAATTTCCTTTTTATGCTATGTTCCATTATTATTAGAGTGCATCATTTAGTACTCTATTATCCAATCTTTAATGTCGTTTAACAGAATATGTTGTCATAATAAATGTACTGCTAGTAAATGTGCGGAGAAAACTCATATATGAATTCTCAAACTCCATTTGGTTGAAACTGCATAAAAACTTTAACATTTCAAGTGTTTAAGAAGTTAGCAATATTTATTTCAGCATCCAAAACCATCTTAAAACAAGTGTTTATTGCTATTTTTCCTTAAATTCCTATTGTTTCCTGTATATAAATAAATTGGTTTAAAATACATCTGAAAATCGTCTCGGCATGTACACATAAAAATCTCATTTTGGGGAGAAGGCAAAATTTTTCCAATGCTGTTTGATTTTATAGCAGACAAATGTCGGATGACTAATAGTGATTTAAAATTATTTGTTTTTGTCTGGAAAGTGATACATGATATGTTATGAAGACCGTATCCATCGATTTTTCACTTCTAAACAGATTTATTTGCATCACATTTCGTGACTCGTTCATTCTCACTTTAAAGTTTCAAAATTCGGTGTAGATTTCTTTTAAGAAAGTTTTACCGTTGAGACAGTTCTTAATATTGTTGAGACAGTTCTTCTATCTTGAGTCATATTGAAATTCCTCTACTGTAATTTTATTCTCTAATATTGTCTATTGTCTAATATTGTATATTTTTTTATTAGTGTCAGATTTCGTATGTGAAAATGGACTGAGGTTCGAATTCATTGATGTAACTGATGTTGTCACTGCTTTTAGAAATAAAGATATTTGATGATGTTTATGACAATACTACTACTACTACTACTACTACTACAGCACACAACATTGCCTAGAACTGAGTTGCCCCTTTACAGTTTGGGAAGGATGTGGGTGAGAGAAATCTGATTAGGCTCTGTGCAGCTCTACTGTCATATGTGACTGGGACCTACGGCATTAAGTGGATTCCGAACCCCTACAAATATCCATGGCACTGCCGGGACTCGAACCCGAAACCTGTGGTACCGAGAGCCAGAGCGCTAGCCACTCGGCCATCAGACACCTAACAATATGTATAAAGCGCCTGCCATCAATTTTGATAGTCAGCCTGAATGATGGGAATTTCGGAAGATGAGTGAAACAGCAGATTTGAAGCGGATTCTAACGTCTAAAAGAAAACAATTGCAGCCAAAGTGACCATAGTGCTCAATCAGCATCTGGATTCTCCAATTACATTTAGGAGGCATCTTCATAAATATAAACATCTTCATAGACATTTACGGCAGAGCAACAATTCCAACCTCTGTTAATGCCAAACGTCGTCTACAGTGGTATCACAACCACAAAACCTGGTTGATTGTTAAGTGGAAAACAGTTATAAGGTCAAATGAATCATCTTTCACACGTCCCCACAACAGGACGCGTGCACGTTTGGAGGACACCTACACAAGCGTATGATCGTTATTGTCCCCCTTCCAACTGCCAAGCATGGAGGTGGATCTGTCATGGTATGGGCAGCCATAACTGTCATGGTCTTCTTCTGGCCCAACCGTAAACCTGAAGGGAAGTATCACTGGGAAGAAGTATAAAGGGATTTTTAGTTGACTAGGTCCATCCCATGATGCAAACTTAATTTCTTGCAGGAGATGGAATTTTCCAGAATGATAATGTTTCTGCAGCGGGACTGTCCAATAATGATTTGATGAACAAGAAGTTGAAGTGAAGCATCTATCTTGGACCGCATAGTCTCCAAACCTCAATATGATCGATCCAAACTTCCGACGGCATCTCTCCCGGAATTTTCACAATGTCTCCTTGATAATATTATATTTCTCTAAACACTATTCAGCACTTGTATAATTCCATTCCAGGCGAATTTAAGCTGCATTACATGCCAGAGGATATATATATAGATAGATAGATAGATATGCAAGTTTTTCCATTCCATCCTACTGTTCGAGAGAGTGCTCATGCTGTAGAGGTTAATGGAAATATATCTCATATGACTAATATATTAACCCTAATGTACTTATGAGTATCTTTACATTTAGTATATAATTATTGTAATTATATAATTATAATATATTAATTATATAGAGCTTAATAATTATACATATATATTAACAATTTATATAATTATTAATATATTATTTAGTATATGAGTATTTTAACATGAGCATTTACGAAATAATTTTATCAGCTACTTACAATGTCAAAATTAGTCACTTTCCAATGTAAAATAAAAACATTTTGATATATTATCACAAATTAATTAATTAGTCCTAATGGACTCTACTTGATGTTTGTCTAATGTAGTACTTTGATTTATGCCGTAATAGTAAATACAATCAAACTGACACATTTCCAACTTAAAATGAACTTTACATACCCACTGTTATGAACAGGATGCCTATACGACCTCAATAACTTTTAGTCCACCTACACGCCTTATCTTTCAATTTAGTGAAACCTACTCGCATCTTTTACTGTTTAATTATGATAAACTATTTCCTTTCAACGAACAAGAAGAATTTAAACAGCACGTCAAAAGAGAAGGATTCTCTGCATTTGTTATTCGAAAAACTCACCTTTTTAACCTATTAGTTTTTAGGTTTTTTTCCCCTTTAAATTTGGGTATTAAAAAATATATTTTCTTCCTACTCAGTTTCAGTGTATTTTGATGCTGAATTGTACAAGTGGTTTATTACAAAGAGTGCTATAAATATATTAAAGAATTAGCATATAGCATTAATATATTTCTTGTAATGTTTGATGTTTTAGAGAATTTTTTTTATTTCTAACATTTAAAGATATTAATAAACATTTTCCATTATTTAATTTTTTTTTTGATTTTTATATCTATATTTTACACTATTTATTAATTTTTATAAAGGCCTACGTTTTGATCATTTCTATAATGGTCTACAGCTATTATTTCAATTCTGTCTTTCTATCTGCATCAATTATTTCAATTCTGTCTTTCTATCTGCATCAATTATTTCAATTCTGTCTTTCTATCGACATCCATTATTTCAATTCGGCTATTGTTTCAATTTCATTTAAAGTCGCTTTAATAAAAAATAAACTGAAAAAAATCTATATATTATTAAATGAATTTATATTTATTATAATGTTTATTGTATTAATAATAACAACATTCGACATAAATTTCCTATGACATTTTTCATGTATGAAATTTATGTCGAAATATGTTATTTTTTTTTTTTCGACATTTTTCATTTTCCGACATAAATTTAACTAATGTGCTTAGTTTCACATCAAGATATATATGTTAAAAGTAAATTACTTTTACCTAGTTGGTCATTTTAACTGATATATAATTATTTTTGTAAATATTTAATGGAATCATTATTGTTTAATGAATATTAATTTTTTGCAAATTTTTATTGTTGTAGCTGAAAATAAAACAAAGTAGAAGTTTAAATGTCGATCGTATTCCTACTATATAATAGCAGTTTAATGTTACATTTTGTTACAGATAAAATATATGGGAGATATATATACAATAAAGATGCAAAATATACACGGTGTTTTTTTTTTCGTGAGCGGGGTTTTTGGTATCTTTGACCACTTTCAATTTTGGTTATTGCCACTCAAATCTGGCACTAATTTTTTTTTTTTTTAAATTTCTTTCTAGAGATTTTTTATACATAATATTTATTTAAATTTCTTTCACAAACTAATAATTATGAAATTAAATAATATAAAATTGTTTTAAAGATCATCCGGTAAAGGGCAAAGACCATTTTATTTCAGAGTAAAAGAAGATTTTTCACCGAAAAGAAAATCGTTTGGAATTCCATAGGTTTTTTTTTTTTTTTTTTTTTTTTTTTAAAATTGGTGCTGTAGATCTTGTTCTTGTATTAATTTTTAAATTTTATGGGTATCCTGTATATCCATACCAATTTTTTATTATTATTATTATTTATTTTTCATCGATAAGTTTCACTTCCTACTTATTCGATTTTAGGGATAATTGCCCCCCCTCCCATTTGTGTGTCATATCAGAAGAAAGTGGAAATCTTCCGCCAGGCAACCTGATGCAAGATGCTACACACATTGTCACAATTGCCGTCCAGTTCTCACCGCTTCTGAAAGCAGTCACTAAAATGAACTCCTTCAGCAGTTTCAAATGCGGGTTCTCTCGTACGCTTATCACAGTTCTATAAGTCAAGCAAATATTCGTTTCGATATCAATGTATATTCCGACCACAGCATGCAATTGTAAACATCCGGTTTAACACCGGAAACAGATGAATCGATTACTTGTTAGGGGTGCTAGTCAGGTATATATTGCGCAAAGCCGCTATAAAAGAAAAATGTATAATAGTTAGCGTGGAATTTTTTCATCTTCTTTTTAATTATCGTATAATCAAAAAATTAAAATTATCTTTACTGCGATTAAAATCTTTCTTAAAAGATATTTCCTCCCTATGACGCCGCTCTTTATTTGAATCTGTCCGATATACCCGTTTGTCAGTTTACTGTTTTCGATAGTTGGAATACATTTTGTTTTCCAACTAGGGCCAAATAGAAACGTGCTTAGCAGGTACTCAAAAACGCAAGGGTTCAAAACTCCTGGCATTGTCCGTTGCCATTGTCACTGCTTTCATAAACGAAAAGACTCGATGGCGTTTGTGATATGTACTGTTGTTGTTCTAATGCAGCTGGCAATACAGAGACAGTTAATTGTTATTTTCATAGTCAATGGCTGCACTGCTGTTACTCATTTAGCACTACCCAGGGGACACGTGTGGCTTGAAGATATACTACGGACGTGAGTAACACTATTTGAACAACGTTCTACGATCATATTATACGGGAACCTATTGTCTGAAGGGGATTCCGAACTCCTACAAACATCCATGGCACCACAAGGACACGAACCGGAAACCTGCGGTACCGAGTGCCAGAGAGCTAGCCACTAGGTTATCAGATCCTCTTTATAATATGTACTATGATCGCACAAAGCCAATCAGGTTGACTGGGATGTTTTCTGTATTTTCTCTCCCATATGGCAATTACTCAAAAAATAAAACAGTTACCAAGTCCTCCTTTATCACCCATCAGTGAGTTATTCGTTATGTACATGAGTTGAACATGAGGCCCACCGATATGCAGCAAAATAAATTCATTGTATGTGTTCAAATTTAATTATGAATAATTCATCCAGTATTAAATTGATTCTCGTAATATGTAAAGCATGAAAAACAAAACAAATTTTTTTTATCATTTTATAAGGAAGACATTATGTATTTTATTTGCGTATGCAAATAACACGTTCCATTCATTGAGGTTGTGAATTTGTTATTTTTAGGATATGACTTTATTTATGGCCTTTTGAGTTAATGGGTCGTAAAAAGTTTATTGTCCATAATCTATGAATGAGAGAGTGAATTATTTAACATTCCTTGAGAAATAAACCAACACTTGGCTCGTAAATTTTATTCATAGTTTTTCATGCATAATTTGTAACTATTCTAAACCCCGAAGATTATACAAAATATCTACAGGTTTGGAATTCTATTCGTATAAAGGATTTCATATTGTAAACTGTATACAATAGGTATCATATGTATTTTTTTAATGCCATGAAATATCAGTAAAAATAAATATAAACTAGAATATAGTCAAGTGTGTATTGAATAAGTTTAATTTAAGAAAAAGGTTATATAAAAAGAAAAATTAAAATTTATTATAAATCTGTTTAGTTTAAAACTCTTAATAATGATAGAGCAAAAATTTGTCGTGATAGTATTGATAATATTTTTTTATGTAATAAAATTGCTTTGTGGTCCGATTTGAGGCTCAGTGGCAACGTACGCCGCTGGTGAACATTAAAGCTAAAGTTCAGTCCGCTGGCGACTTTGTTGTAGACACTGTTTCAAAAACGAGAAACCTAGAAAGCGTTTGGGACGTTTAGCATCTTGCCTCTTTATTCTGGTGGAGTTTGCAGGGTTTTCTCCCATATGATATCTTGCATGGCCTGATGGTCAATTGACTAGTTCTCTGGTACCACAGGCTTCAGATTCGAATCCTGGTGGTAGCATAGGTGTTTATTAGTGGTTCTCAATCCAGGTTAAACTGTAGGTCCCAGTCTAATTAGCCTAAAGTGTGCACAAAATGACCATAGAGAGACAAACCAAACCACACCTATACGTAAGCAAATGCTGGTAGTTCCCCTAAAAAGTCCTCCCGAAAGGCACTATCCTCTTTCTTCACCTTTAAGGAACCAAGTCAGACTTCTACCTAAGGGTGCTCTATTACAACAGAAGCCGGCCCTTTCCCTCCATCCATGAGTAGACTGCTTAGTTCTTAGCTAGTGTCTGGCTCGGAGTTGTCTTTCAAATAATTGGTTTTTTTTTTTTATTGTTTTTCTATCACTCTGGTTCCAATAGAAGCTCTAATTTCTGAGCGACCTGATGGCCAATTGGCTAGCGCTCTGGTCTTTGATCCCACCGGCTGCAAGTCTAATTAGCCCTAGACAAATAGCCCTAGAGAGCGACAAACCAAACCAAACCCTGAATGTATGTACTGTTCCATTTTAAACTTACCATTCATTCTCAATAGCCATATAAATAAATATTTTTGTTTTCATTTTTTTAATATGCTAATTTGATAATAATAAATGAATATAATGCAGTCCTACAAAAAAAAAAATATTTTTTAAATTTAAAATAACGTTTTTATATAAGGTAAGGTGTAGGTCCGATGTGTCTACGATGCAGACACATTGACTCCAAGCTCTGGTTCAGCTGGCCTTTATACGGGCATCACTGTCACTAAGGGAAGAAAGGGCTTTCATCTGAGAACACAAAAGACTCCACACCACCTCGAATGACCTCGAATGACCTCTGACACTGGACACCACCCGATTCGCAGATGGTGGGGATTTGGAGTTAGTAGCATGGACACTACATTGTGTCTGGGTTGGAGTTTATTTTCATTGTTTGCTGCATCACACTGGTTCCAACAGAAGCTCTTATTTCTGATACAGTACGATATGTTATACAGTCGTCCTTCTCGTAATGGCTCGAATGCGACTTGAATCTGGTATTCTTGAGAAGGTGTACCCTTCCCATTGGTCCCTGTGATAAACTTAAACTTTAATTGTGCCAGTGCTACCCTTTTGCCAAGTCTTTCTGCACTATAGCGAAAAACTCCATGTTCACGCTACCCTTAAAATGCCCCATGTTCACGCTACCTTAAAAAGCCCCCTTCACTTGTCTATTTGAAGGCATTTTTAACTCAACTCTAGCTCACAACGGCCAATCACGAAATTTACATCGCGTATTTAAAACAATCATCTAACGCAAAATTTGAATAGACATCATCTTTCAGACTTAAAATCTTACAAATAATTGTAGGATCCCCGTAAAGGTTTAGGACCTGATATGCGTGTGGTCTTGATTCGATGTTGTTCGTGGGTAAAAACTAAATAATTTCTCAAAAATAAAACGCTATGTTTAGCTGCCATATTTATTAAAATTTGCTTAGACAGCACTGCACACATCACACAAAACACAATTATTTAACAAATATTTACAAAATCATTCTAAAAAACATATTCGTTTAAGGTTCTTTGTACTAACTCTTCTAAAAACAGTTGGTATAATTTGCGAATATGAATATAATTTGAATGATAAACATTAACTACAAATAGGAATGATAAATGATGTACTAATAATGTGTAATAATTATAAAACATTTACTACGGATACCAAAATACAGAATCGAGAAAAAAAAATCTTGTTTTTCTATTATATATATGCCGGCATTTGAAAAAAAAAAATATTTTTGAAAAATTATAATTCCCCATTTTTACGAATCATTTATGAAAAAAAAAAAAAAAGACATTAACTAAATTGGTAGATTATTATTATTTTCCAATTTTTAAATATTTTCTTTAACTCTATGAAATAAAATTATTTTTTCACGTGTTTTGTAAAATATTTATCAAAACAATCGCTGTATCATGCAATTAAAATCAGTCGTAGTTACGAGACAATCCTCAAATGCACTCTCTGTGCTTATATTTCTATTAAATATTCCTGTGCCGAATACAATTTTAATCACCAGCAGATTAAAAACCAAGCCAATGCGGCACTAAAACAGAAATTAAATCTGAGTGGACACGGCTGTAACAGAAAGGATTATTAAACAAATTTATGGTCTTTATTTTTTATCTATTCCAAATTGTTTCGCATCTCATTTATTTTAGTGCTCATTTTGAACCTTGTTCATTCAAAGTGGATTACGTGCATGCTTCTTTGGCGACTGCAGACTGCGTGGTTTTAATTTTACGGCTTATCGTAAACTTCTTAACAATCGTTTCTGTTTGATGCCGGACATACAGTTTAACTTGATGCCCCTCCTAAAGACAATCATTCTTTGGGGTGATTAAGTTGGTAAATATCTTGCAGGTCCCGGATCTGAATAAATATTTATGTAGCGATATTAATTTTATGGCATATGATTTCTTTTTTTCTTTTTCTTTAGTTTTAATATAAATGATTATTATTAACTATTTTATGTGTAAACTGTAACAGATTAGTTGGTTTCAATTTTATTTCATTTGCTACGAAGAGGACATAGCTTATGGATAAAATCATCTTAACCGGTGCAAATTTGGTATCTTCTATGAAGAAATATTTAACAGGAATATTATAGATATGACTTAGCTACAAAATAAAGTTTTTTTAGTTTTTGTAAATTGGATCTGAATGACCGAGTGTAATAGACTGGGGCCTGAATGGCCGAGTATCTAGCGCTCGGTACCACAGGTTTCGGGTTTGAGTCCCGGCGGGTGTCATGGATGTTTGTAGTGGTTTGGAATCCATTTTAAGACGTATGTCCCAGTCTCATATGACTGTAGAGTGTCACTGAATCTAATCAGACCCACATTATTCCTAAACTATAAAGGGACAACTCAGCTTTTACGCACAGTGAGGTGGTGTGGTGTAGTAGTAGTTTTAGTAAATTGGGCCTGAATGACCGAGTTTCTAGCGCTCTGGCGCTAGGTGCCATAGGCTTCGAGTTAGAGTCCCGGCTGAGCCATGGATGTTTGTAGTGTTTCAGAATCCACTTTAAAACTTAGCTCCCGGTCTAATATGACTGTAGAGCGTTCGGCGTAGGGCTGACATCCTTATCCCATAAAAACACATCATTTCCTGTCTAGAAATCTGCCAGTACGCAGATGGCCTTAGCCCATCATGGAGCTGTTGCGTCACTGATGATGATGATATATTGTAGTGGGCAGCTTGGGGAAACCAGATATATATAGATATTTGAAAAATAATATTTTTAAACAACAAAAACTTCTAAAAAATTTAATAATTTTGGAAATGTTATATTTCCCATTTTTCAAATTATGTATGAAAAAAACATTAACTAAATTGGGAAATGATTATTATTTTCACATTTTTAAATGTTCTCTTTAACTCTACGGAATAAAGCATTTTTTTTCATGTGTTTTGTAAAATATTTATGAAAACAATTACTGATTCTTGCAATTAAAATCAGCCGTAGTTACGAGACAATCTTCAAATACACTCTGAACTTATTTTTCTATTAAATATTTCTGTGCTGAATACATTTTGATCACCAGCAGATTAAAACCAAGCCAATGCGGCACTAAAAACAGAAATTAAATCTGAGTGGACACGGCTGTAACTAAAAGGATTATTAAACAAATTTATGGTCTTTATTTTTTATCAATCTCAAATTGTTTCGCATCTCATTTATTTTAGTGCTCGTTTTGAACCTTGTTCATTTAGAGTGGATTACGTACATGCTTCTTTAGCGACTGCAGACTGCGTGGTTTTAATTTTACGACTTATCGTAAACAATCGTTTCGTATTTGATGCCGGACATACAGTTTAACTTGATGCCCTCGTAAAGACAATCATCCTTTGGGATGATTAAGTTGGTAAATATCTTGCAGGTCCCGGATCTGAATAAATATTTAAATAGCGACATTAATTTTACGGCATATTATTTTTTTTACTTTTTCTTTAATTTTAATATAAATGATTATTAACTATTTTATGTATAAACTGTAGCAATTTAGTTACTTTCAATTTATTTCATTTGCTACGAAGAGGAACTTAGCTTATGAAGAAAATCATCTTGGCCAAATTTGGCATCTTCTATGAAAAATATTTAATACTAATAGATATGACTTCGCTACCAGACAACAAAAAATAAAACTTTTTTTGATTTTTGGTTAGTAAATTTTTAGTTTGGTTTCAGTAAATTTTATCCGGGAAAAATATCGGTGAAAAGGAAAATTAGCGTTTGGCAAATTGAAAAGGAAAAAATTAAAAAAATACATATTAAAAAAAAAAAATTAAAATAAGTCAAATATACATAACTTATATAATAGAATATTTCAAGCAAACAAAAATATATTATGAAAAATTAGTCTAGTAAATTTTAATTTGTTTGTAAAAAAAAATTTGGTTTTAGTAAATTTTATCAGGAAGAAAAATCTGTAGAAAGTGTAAATTATCGTTTGGCAAATTGAAAAGGAAAATTATTCTGGATAACTAAATAAAAAGAATATATCGTTTGACAAATTTAAAAGAAAATTATTCTCATTAACTGAATAAAAAGAATATAAATAAGTTAAGTATAAATAAATCTATATAATAGAATATTTGAAGCAAACAAAAAATATATTACTAAAAAGTTAGTTTAGTAAATTTTAGTTTGTTTGTAAAAAAAAAAATTTGGTTTTAGTAAATTTTATCAGGAAGAAAATCTGTAGAAAGTGTAAATTATCGTTTGGCAAATTGAAAAGGAAAAAATTATTCTGGATAACTAAATAAAAAGAATATAAATAAGTCAAATTTAAAAAGAAAATTATTCTCATTAACTGAATAAAAAGAATATAAATAAGTTAAGTATAAATAAATCTATATAATAGAATATTTGAAGCAAACAAAAAATATATTATTAAAAAGTTAGTTTAGTAAATTTTAGTTTGTTTGTAAAAAAAAAAAGTTTGGTTTTAGTAAATTTTATCAGGAAGAAAAAATCTGTAGAAAGTGAAAATTATCGTTTGGCAAATTGAAAAGGAAAAGTTTATTCTGGATAACTGAATAAAAAGAATATAAATAAGTCAAATTTAAATAAATCTATAAAATAGAATATTTGAAACAAACAAAAAATTTATTATAAAAAAAAAAATTTTATTTTGAATTGTAATCCTAATTAATGATAATTTTTGTCACCAATGCAGATATTTACTTTACAACTCCGACATATATCACATATAACACTATTATCTATGTAAACATGTATTGTTTTTAATAAATCCAGTGGCATATATTACTAGATTTATTAAAAACTTATACAAATATTTTCGAAATAGTGCTATAAAGAATAATTTTTAGGAGTGCACGTATCTCTTGGTTCAAGATGAAGTATCAGAAACGTATATCTGATTGATAAATACATAAAATCTGATCCATCATTCTAGGTGATTCTTATTTTGTACACAGCATTAACATAATTGCAATTTTTATTTTATCATGTGTGGTATTGTTCTGGTATGAAATTCGTTCCATAAAAATATGAAAGTGACACAAAATAGACTTTTGTGAGTGATTTTTGCATCATCCAAAAAAATATTTTATTCTAATATCCAAGACAAAAAAAGTAATGTCTAAAGTAAGTCCAATCTAAAAGTAAACATTAATTTGCCATATTTACTTCCAAGCACAATTCTAATTTGATTGAAAGGGAAGTAATTATCTGCCAATAAATCATATTTATTGATTGTAAAATGATTCAGATGCTAATTAAAATTAAGCTGTGAAATAATAATTTATATCACTTGTGGTTGTTGATCAATAGAACTATAAGAAAACGAATGACAATGAAAAACAACAGCAACAAAAACAGAGTAGTTTGACCAAAGCATTATTAGAACCTGCTTAATGCTGTCCAATATGTAGACGCTTTTGCGACTAGTCGAACGTGGAAAAAGTAAGAACTTCCTCTTTTCATTGCATGAAAGTAAAATTTCTTGAAACTAGATTCAGTTATAGAACTCATTTGTAAAATTTTTGTAGATTAAAAAAAAAAAAAAATTAAGAAATTGAGCATTTATCCATGTCTTTAAACTTTCATTATTGCTACATAGCATTGCAGTTTATAAACAATATTGATGATTATGTAAATCTTAGACAAAAAGGTCAGTTTTTCTCTCTGAATTTATTATTTTTTTTCCAAATATTGTTTGACAAACAATAACAAAATAATTTGTATTCATTATTTTTTAATTAAATAAAAACCTTATTGTGTATTGCATTATAATTCATCATTACGCCACTAGATGGCGTCCGCCTTAAAAAGTAAGTAGTGCCATTAGTTACTGTAAAAAAAATAACTAAATAAGGAAAAAATTTTAAAATATGGCTTTAAATTACTTTTACAAACTAATAATATAATATTCTTAAAAATAAATGCTAACAATTTAAAAATAAAAACAAGGAAGAAATTATTGAAAATTCTTGGATAAAAATGTTTCATTGTCATTAATTATGGTAAAAAAAATAATAAATAAATAAAAATTTTAATATAAGAACAAGATTTAAATTTTTTAAGAATACATTTTAAAATATTGTTTTAAATTAATTTGTAATAAATATCCACTGTTTATATATACAATAAATAAGAAAAAATGCTACATGAAAGCAAAGGAAAATCATTGTGATATCACATTTCCGCTCATTTGTCATGATGGATAGATTAGACTGAAAAGTTAGTTGTCATGTAATAAATTAACTATTTTATTTAAATTTTAAATTATTTTATGATGAGGACCTTACATTTTTCCTCCTGAAATGTGTCTTAAGGAAACTGAAAGTTACATTGTCGTAGTTTTTTGCATTGCATTACATCTTCTATACAACAAAATTAAGATCCATTAAATTTCATAATTTGGCAATTTTCTAAAGGATACTAGGTTTTAATTTATGCATTGAACAATGAGTAGGTTTATAGTAGGAAATATGAGTAGGTTCATTGCCTCTATAACATGAATTGTTAGAAAATCTTATTGTCATACAGTTCTGATTGCATCTGTACAGGAAACTATAAAATTGACTAGCAAAAATTTTTCAATGTTTTTTTTGTAACTCTTAATAAAAGATACAATGACCCGTATGGTGGCCTGATGAAAGAATTGTCCCAATATAGTACATGCATGTCGTAAAAGGCGATGAAAATGAGTACCTAGTGTCTGGGGGTATAGCTGGACAACCTCGTTTATAAATTTGAGGCATGATCTTTCAAATAGGTTTTCCTCTCTATTGAAATAAACATAAAAACCTGTGATTAAAACCAACAATATTATTATCCCTTGGAATAGTCAAACTAAATATTTAGTAGTTATGCTAGATCAGCATTTAACTTGGAAACAACATTTTCTGCACACCAAATCTAAATTTCGTATTGCCCCCTCAAAAGCTCTACCAACTTATAAACAGAAATTCTACCGTAACCAAAGATAACAAAATTCTTCTTATGCGGCTATGCTTCGCTCAATTCTCACGTATGCTTGCCGGTCTGGTCCCATTCAGCTAAATCTAATTTTAAAAACACTTGAAACTTTATAAAAATAGTCCTATCCGCCAAATTACCTCTGCTAAATGGTTCATGCGCAATTCTGATATCTATAAAGCTATTAACATTCCTTCCTTAAAAAAATGTTCTTAAATACATCTCTGTTAAATTTTTTGAGACGTTGAAAGGTTTTGAGTTTGACAAAAAAGACTCTTTAAAGAAAACCACAGAGCACCTAGACTTATAGGAAGACCAAGAATTAGATGGGGAAATCAAAGGACTTGAAGACACTCAGTATTACTAACTGGAAATAAAGGGCAACTAGTCGTGTGGAATGGCAAACAATCTTAAAGGAGGTCAGGACTGTTCAAGGGCTGTAGCACTAATGATGATGATGATGAAAGGATGCAATAATTATGCAGATTTTCTTAAAAATACTTATTTATATTTCTAATTAATTAGGTATCTCTTATTAAAAGTGACTGTTTAAACAAGGCTCAAAATTGTAGCATAATTTTATTTTGAAATGTATTTTAATGATTTTTCCTTTACGTCTTTCCATGAATGAAAATTATCAAACATTGCTATTTGTACCTGAAATATTTTATTGTTATGTAGCATTTTTTAATAAGAACTTTCATTTCATATGAATTTTCATTCTCATTCATTTCATTTACTTTTTGCATTACAATGTTGAAATTTTATTGGGGAATACAATACTTTTTCATTTCATTACATTTTCTAGTCTTGCCTGACGTTTATTGTTGTGTAGTATCTTTAATAAGAACTTTCATTGCATATGAACTTTCATTGACATTCATTTCATTTACTCTACATTACAATATTGAAATCTTATTTGGCGTACAATACTTTTTTTATTTCATTGCGTTTTCTAGTCTTGCCTATCTTTTTTATTGTTATGTAGTATTTTTTAATAAGAATTTGCAATGCATATGAACTTTATTTTCATTCGTTTCATTTACTTTCCATTATAATATAGAAATCTTATTGGGGTACAAAACTTTTTTTTTTTTTTTTTTTTTATTCATTGCATTTCCTAGTCTTGCGTATCTTTTTATTGTTGTGTAATATTTTTAATAAGAACTTTCATTTTAATTTATTCTACATTAAAATATTGAAATTTTATTGGGGATACAATACTTTTTCATTTCATTACATTTTCTAGTACTGCCTGTCTTTCTGAATGGGTAATCTTGGTGGAAGAAAAGATTTACTATTTGCTAAATTTAATATCGCAGAATCCGTTTTCCCAATTTAACCGATTTGAATAAATCCACGGTTGGATTTTTTCAAAGGTGCAAAAGACTTTAAAAATTGAGGTGAAAGAAGGAGGAATTCTAAAAAGTTTCGAAATTGGAACTTTCAAAGATACTGCACATTCATGCTAGATGGAACCAGTTTTGTTTTCTTTTACCTAGGATTGAGTAGTGCATTCGTGCACGAAGTTTACCAATATCTGAGGTCGACAAACGAATCTTTTACACCTCTGAAATTACGATTTCCAAGCAGCAAATACCTTTATAAAAATAAGATGGAATACGTTTTTCAAATTTCTGTTATTTGTTCCCTCTTGTTAATTGTTGTTAACTCAATGGATTGCTGTAATAGACTTTTCTAATTTGGATTTTCATAATGCATAGAATTCCCTTAATAAATTTTATGCTCATTGAATTAAAGCATTGATTGCAAGACTGATTTATTAAATTGTTCATTAATTAACGTTAAATTGGCAAGTTTATCAAAAAGCCAAATTGTAAGCAGTGCTAAATTTTGATGTTGTTCAAATTAGTTCATGTTATTTATTGGGAATAAAAAAGTGCCTTTTTGTATCTCGAAATTTCGTAATGCTTCACAGTCTTATGTTATTCAACTTTCAGCAAAATAAATATTTTTATCATTCAATGAATTTTTAAATAAAAAAAAAGACTTGAAGTTTTAAAGTCAAATTGATTAAATTAATCAGTAAATCATATGTAAAGTGTCCCATTATTAAAAAAACAGCTATAACATTTTTTCTACAGATGTTTCATTATTCAACATGTAACACTAGCCTTCATAGGAATTGTTTGTCTCAACTTCTACAAAATTACATAAAAAGAAATCTCTTTTTAATGCAGAATTTCACTCACAGGGTCAAATGGCCCTTTTATTCTAAATAATAAATTTAATGTTTAGTATTTTATCCGTAAACTTATATATACATTGGTTGTTTGAAATATTTAAAAAGTGCTTTTTTAAGAATTTTTTAGTATTTTATAACAACATTTTTAATGGCAACAAATATTATTATTATCTTTGGATAAATTTTAAAAAAAAATAAGACTAAATTTATTACATTAAATTGCAACAAAAATCATGCAAACCAATAACTACAGAACATTATTGTTTAGCAATTGCCATTGATGAAACTGTTCAACCTAATGGCAGATAGCATGGGATCTTATAAATATAGACTTAAACTTATTAGATTAACTTGCAAACAAAAAACATGCAAACTTATATAACTACAGAATATTATTGCTTTTGCCATTGATGAAACTATTCAATAAGCATAACAGATATTTTATAAATATAGACTTAAACTTATTAGATTAACTTGCAAACAAAAAACATGCAAACTTATATAACTACAGAATATTATTGCTTAACAGTTGCCATTGATGAAACTGTTCAACCTAACTTCTCGCACAAGCAGATAGCATATCTTATAAATATAGTAAACAAAAACATTATGTAACTACAGAATATTATTGCTTAACAGTTGCCATTAATGAAACTATTCAACCTAACTTCTCGCACAAGCAGATAGCATGGGATCTTATAAATATAGACTTAAACTTATTAGATTAACTTTTAAACCATGGGGTCTTATAAATATAGGCTTCATGAGATCTATTAAACTAACTTGTAAACAAAAATCATGCACACCTATAACTACAGAATATTATTGCTTAACAGTTGCTATTGATGAAACTCCTAAACCCAACTTCCGCATAAATAGATGACATGGGATCGTATAAATATAAATTAAACTTATTAAATTAACTTGCAAACAAAAATCATGTAAACCTATAATTACAGAACATTATAGCTTAACAGTTTCCATTGATGAAACTGTTCAATCTAACTTCCCATGCAAGTCGATAACATGGGATCGTATAAATCACATGTTTAGGAAACTTGCATGAGTGCACTTTTGACGATAATTTAACTGAACAGTACAACTAGTATATGTACTCGAGTAAAACAAACATTCTCATGCTTGAGTAACTTTTAAATCAATGTTTCTTTACCAGAATGCCACACATACCGAAGGAATTTGTTTTTTGAGGAAATTGTGCAGGTCAAAGCGCTTGGACAAAAAGTTCTGTTTACTTTTACTGATGTCTAATTAAATCTAAAATTTCTTTTTCCTCTAAATGTGTTCAAATGAATGTCAAATTAGTTGTTATTATGAACATAAATAGAAAAACATTTTGCATCTCATTGCATAAAAAACATCATCAAATATCGCGCAGTTATAGCCAAGGAATTTGCAGTTCTAATTAGTAAGCTACCGTTCTAGCCATAGCATAACTTAAAATATTTTTAAGATTTAAATCCGCATTATAGTGAATCCCTTCTTGTTTAAGCCAAGGAATTGCTGTAATTTGTTTAGAACTAATTCATGGTTGGTTTTCGCTATACCAGCAAAAAGAATCCATACAATCAAAAAAAGGTCAAAAACTTCTATTTTAAATAAAAGCCTTAAAAATAATAATCTTATAAAGTGTCCCACCGTAGTTAACAATTTTAGCTTGTTCAAACACTATACTTAACATGAGCCATTTACATATCTTAATTACTGAATCACATTCATTCGTTTTTGATGTGATTAAAATTTAATTACAACAAATTAATTTTAGATCACAATCAATGCTAGATTTACATGTCGAAAACTAATAGATCACAGAAGTTAATTCAACGTTAAAATTCGGGTATACAGCATAATCAGGGCCGGATTTTCCTATAGAGGCTTCAGCCTAGGGCCTCAAGATCAAGTGGGGCCTCGAGTCAAATAAGTGTTCTCGACTTTTTTATTTATTTATTATCCGTGCCACATTTTTTATAAAGATTAGTGCCAATCACAACATGTTTCATTTAACATATTGATATATACACTGAAGTGACAAAAGTCATGGGATACCTCTTAATATCGTGTCGGCCTCCTTTCGCCCGGCGAAGTGCAGCAACTCGACGTGGCATGGACTCAACAAGTCGGTGGAAGTCTTCTGCAGGAATATTGAGCCCTGCTGTCTCGATAGACGTCCATAATTGTGAAAGCGTTGACGGTGCAGGATTTTGGGCACGAACAGACCTCTCGATGATGTCCCATAAATGCTCGATGGGATTCATGTCGGGCGATCTAGGTGGCCAGATCATTCGTTGGAATTGTCCAGAATGTTCTTCAAACCAATCGCGAACAGTTGCGGCCCGGTGACATGGCGCATTGTCATCCATAAAAAATCCCATCGTTGCTTGGGTACATGAAGTCCATGAATGGCTGCAAGTGATCTCCAAGTAGCTGAACATAAGCATTTCCAGTCAATGTTCGGTCCAGTCGCACCAGAGGACCAAGTCCATGACATGAAAACAGCCCACACCATTACGGAGCCACCACCAGCTTTATTATCTCTCATGTAATTAACTTAAAAATGGTAGGTGAAAGTTCCTCATAAATGGAATAGCCTAGGGCCTCTTTTCATCTAAATCCGGCCCTGAGCATTAGCTTAAAATATTTTTAAGATTTAAAAAGCCGGACTATAGTTAATCCCGACTGATTAAAGTCAAGGAATTACTGTGGTTTTTTTAGAACTAGTCCGTGGTTGGCTTTCGCTTTTACTGGCGAAAAAGAACCCATACAATCAAAAAAAAGGTCAAAAACTTCTATTTTAAATAAAAGCCTTATAAATAATAAGTGCCCCAACGTGGTTAACAATTCCAGCTTGTTCAAGCACTATACTTAACAGTAGCTGTGGATGAAACTGGACGTCCCAACTCCTCACACATGTAGGTAAAATGGAACGGCATTAATAAATGTTAACTGTGGGGGCGTGATCTTTAATGGGGATCACAAATTTATAGCAAAGGGATCGACACTTAACTAAAATACTTTGAATTCACTCTAAACAACAAACTTACCTATGGAATCACATTCATTCTTTTTATAATGTGATTAAAATTTAATTACCAATTAATTTTAGATCTCAATCAATGCTAGATTTACATATCGAAAACTAATAGATCACAGAGGTTAATTCATCATTAAAATTCATAATAGCAAATAGAATAACTTAAAGTATTTTTAAGATTTAAACGGGTTATAGTGAATCCCTACTTATTAAATCCAAGGAATTGCTGTAATTTTTGTAGAACCAGCTTTCGCTATACCAGCAAAAAAGAAGCCATACAATAAAAAAGATCAAAAACTTCTATTTACATTTCTTCAAAAACTAACAGTTGCATTTCTTAATTACTGAATTACATTCATTCGTTTTTAATGTGATTAAAATTTAATTACCACAAATTAATTTTAGATCACAATCAATGCTACATTTGCATGTCGAAAACTAATAGTTCACAAAAGCTAACCCATAATTAAAAATTTCTAATAGCGTTTAGCATAACTTAAAATATCGGACTATAGTGAATGCCTACTTATTAAAACTGTAATTTTTGTAGAATTAGTCTGTGGTTGGCTTTTGCTATACCAGCAAAAAAGAATCCATACAATCAAAAAAAGGTCCAGAACTTCTATTTTAAATAAAAGCCTTATAAATAATAAGTACCCCACCGTGGTTAACAATTTCAGCTTGTTCAAGCACTATACTTAACAGTAGCTGTGGATGAAACTGGACGTCCCAACTTCTCCCACATGTAGGTAAAATGGAACCGCATTAATAAATGCTCAAGAAACCTACATGATTACAGCCTTGGAAACAATTTAACTGAAAAGTACAGTTTATGCAATCATCTCACTCTTGATCTTGTATTTTTTATCATCTAAAAGGGAGGAGTTTACAGAATACTACAGCATGCAATCCAGTTCATTAATTTTAAAAAGCAGAACTGCAGCTAATCTCAAGCAATCTTCTCCTCTTTTGACATCACGTTTTCTTGCAGCAGACTTCAGGTCATTGAAACTATTAGTACAGACCGGCTTTGGCAAAAAGGTTTTCCCGTTTAGTTTTTCTTTGATACTATGTTCTGTACGGATTTATGGATATGGTTTTTTTTTCTGAGGTTTTTCGGCTTTGTTTTGCTGACAATGTATCTTCTTTCCTGGTGAACTGTGGTTGTGTAATTATAGGGATTCTTTTTGTCTATTCTTCATAAATTTTTTTTACGGCACGCCAAAAAGTGCATGAAAATTGTTTTGTAATTTCTTCCGCAATAAATAAGAATTTTGGGTGATGTTAATAAATTAACGAAATACGCTGAATTCAAAGTTGTTAAAAGTTTTTGGTTCAATGCTTTTAGTTATGAGAACTTCTTAGAATTGCAAAAAAGTAACGCAAAGTTGTAATTTTTAATTCTAATTTATGGCAGGATTCCTATTCGTACATATTTCTAACATGGACGATAAAAAAAATTTAAACTAAACTAAAATGTTGTTGTTCTAATGCAGCTGGCAATACAGAGACTGTTAATCTTTATGCCATAAGCAAGGGCTGTACTGCTGTTACTCATTTAGCACTACCCAGGGAACACGAGTAGCTTGAAGATTGTTACGGACGCGAGTAACACTACCCTCACAACGCTCTACGGTCATATTAGATATTTTACTATGGTTTAAAGTGAATTCGAACCACTACAAACATCCATGGCACTGCCGGGACACTTTTGTGGTAAACAGCTCATCCAGACCGCTAGCTACTCAGCTATCAGGCCACTAATAAACTAAAAGTTTTAAAAAGATCACATTTAAAGCAATTGAATATTTCATTGATTACAAATGTAGATTTTATTTTGTTATTTTAAAAGCAATATGTTTAGATAATTTAAATAAACAGCATTTCCAATTAAGACAAAATATTAAGAAATTTTATTTTTTTATTTTTTTTTTATTTTAAATTATATTATTTTTATTCAACTTGATAAAAGAAATGTATTGATAGCAGAAGTTGTATTTTGATTCAATTGCAATTAAAAAATTAAGAACTGTTGAAAAATTATTTTAGTGTATGTGGTTGAATTAGTTTCGAAATATGAATGGATACATTCAGACGAGTTGAATTACTCATTAGAAGGCTACTAAAATTTCAAGTTTAAACTAAACAACAGTTCTGTGTAAACTGAACGCTATTCAATCCTGACTATTGTTATTCGATATTTTTTCCGGTTACCACTGTATATTGCAAATCATTTCAGTGTGATTCATATATTGTAATAATGTTCCTAGTTTTTATCAGTTTTGAGATTGTTGAAATGTTATGCTAGTTCTTGTTGTATTCAAATATTAGAAATTTTTTTAAAAATAAATCCCATTTATGTGCTAAAAAAAGACAGGAAAACAACATGCAGTTGCATGTAGTCCATATTTTATTCTATAAACGTAACAAAACATCTTTGAAAAATATGCGTTAATGATCACATATTGAATAAAGGGGACTGTAGTACTTCAAACACTTTAAAAAATGAACAATTAATAATATTAATTAAAAACTAAAAATGTTAATTTTTAATATAAAAAGGACAAAATGTTTAACATTTTTTTGTGACCTTAAGAATAACTGCTAAAGACCCCACCCTTGGAGTGTTTGTTCCGATTTGTAGATTGGTTTGTCGCTCTATGGTCACCTTGTGCATACTTTAGGCTAAACAGTCCGGAACCTACAGTTTAAAGTGGATTCCGAACTGCTACAAACAACCATGGCACTGCCCCAATTTGCAGAGCTACCAAGAAGCAAAATATAGGTTGAAACAAAAGCAAACCATCTTCCATTATGAGTTTGAATATGAAAGGTGGATACTATATCATAACAATAATAATAATAAAATAAAGTAATATAAATGTATCTTTATATTTATTTAATATGGTAAGAACGTTTTGTAATTTACGAACAGCAGTAGATACTACTTTCTAGCTCTTTCTTAGCGCTCTGGCGTTCCGTGCCACAAGTTTCGCGTTGGCACTGAAAAGTAAAAATAAAAAAAAAATTTAAAAATGTTATATACTATTCCAATATACAGGAATAGAATTTAATGTAAGATTATAGAATTCTAAGCGATTTGAAATAAAATTGTCTATGTTTTCACCAGACGATCTTTTTAAACAATTTTTATATTATTTAATTACATGATTATTAGATCTTGAAAGAAATTTCAGTAAATGTAATGTATAAAAATGCTCTTGAAAATAAATTAAAAATATTATACGTAAAAAACGCCCGTGAAAGAATTTTTTAAAAATTACAGATTTGAGTGGCAATATTCAATATTGAAAGTGGTCAAGGACATGAAAGACAACGCTGCTGAAAAAAAAAATACCTATATATATATATGTAATAAAATGCAACATTAAATATCAATTATAAAGTAGAAATTTTATCGTCATTGCAATTTCTACTTTGTTTTATCTTGAGGTACTACAATAAAAATTTACAAAAAAATTAATATTTATTAATATTAATAATTAATATTTTTAAATTATATTTTAAAAATTACAGATTTGAGCGGCAATATTCAATATTGAAAGTGGTCAAGGACATGAAAAAAACAACGTTGCTGAAAAAAAATAAAAAAATTAATATTTATTAATATTAATAATTAATATTTTTATATATTTTATGTAATAAAATGCATGAAAAACATTAAATAAACAATTATAAAGTAGAAATTTTATCGTCATTGCAATTTCTACTTTGTTTTATCTTGAGGTACTACAATAAAAATTTACAAAAAAATTAATATTTATTAAATAATAACCATTCCATAAAAGATTTACAAAAATAACTGTAGATCAACTGAAATTTAGACCAATTATGAAAAAGTAATTTAATTTTAATACATATATCATGATGTGAAATTAAACACATTAATTAAATTTATGTCGAAAAATTATTATTTTAATTAATATGATGAGCATTATTACAGCTATAAAATTAGGCCATAAGAAAAATATTTCAATAATTTTTCTATTCCAGATTTTCAGTCTGCCAGTAGACAGACGGCATTGGCCCATCATGGGGTTAATGAAGAAGAAGAAGAAAAATAGTTTCTTCAGCTATTTTCCACAAATTTTATTATTTCTCAGCTATAAAAATAAATAATGATCCGAAAGAATTTGGTATTTATTAATTTATAATATTCAGTTTGGTATCTACCACCAACTGTATAAATTAGGTTGGAATTTTGATGGGCATCATTAAAAATAATAATGATCGGTTGTTCTTGTAATTAAAATAATAACTTAATACTAAAAGCATATACATATTCAATTTAAATTATACATATTTTTTTAATCAAGAAAAGCTTTTCCAAGTAAAAGAATTTGATGAGGGCGAAAAAAAGCAATCTGACATTAAGATTCATGTATCCGTCAAAAAATAATGACTTAAAAACTACTTAAAGAAAAGATCTTTTGACATACGGTGATGGAACGTCCGCAAACAATACAATGATTACCATATGAAGAAGATCTCCCTTTTAAGCATTGCTTCGACGAGTCAATTCCGTCTGAAAAATTGACATCTATCCTCTGACGTAGCATGAAAAAAATTCATTATCCTTTGTCTGGGATTTTTTTTTTTAATTAATGACATAAAAAAGTAATTTTTTTCATTCATTTACCAAGTGACACAGGGACGAATTATGAACATTTCCTTTGTTCCTAGTTCTTAATGAAGATCATTTCCTATGGGTTCTTGTCGAACGGGTAGGTCTTGTCAAAGAATTTTTTATGCATTTTTATTGGATATTTTTCCTGAAGTGAATATTTTTTCTTCATCGTGTTTTTTTTTGTGGATAGAGACAACATCGTAACGTAATTTTTTCTTCCTTTTTTTTCCATTTAACTCCTTTGTATTCCAAAGAGTTTTGTAGCAGAAAAGAACTGTTAATGTACTTTTGTTTTGGTAACAGGTTAATGTGATTTTCTTTTAGTTCCGATTGTCTCCCGCTGAATGTGGAAGTGTGTTTCATATGTCATTATTTATTCAGCATAAACTTTAATGACAATTTTCGGTTATTTGTAGTGCCAGAAGTAGCGTGAATAACGTTCTCGGCGTGAGTTTAGCGTGAATCGTTGAAACTTGCGTCTTCAAAACTAATGAGGATAATGATGTTACTATAAATGTAAAAGATTTTGCAAAATAGAAGCATTTATAATGAAATGTATTTTATTTTGTATTATTTAAAAAATAATAATAATTCGTAGTTAATCAATTTCGTTCAATATTTGCTATAATTTCTAAAGAACATTTTTAAAAAAAGTTTTGATAGATGGCAACGATGTGTGAATCGTTGAAGCTTGCGTCTTTAAAACTTAGGAGGATAATGATGTTAACTATGAATGTAATAATATTTTGTAAAAATAATATAAATATAAAATATTTTTCAGTATCTTTATTTATTATAAGCATTTAATTAAATGTATTTTATGTGTTATTTTAAAGAAATAGTTCGTAATTAATAAATTTCGTGATATTTTTTGTTATCATTTAAAAAAGATTATTTTGATAAATGGCAACGATGTGTGAATCGTTTCTATCTTGCGTCTTGAATAGTAATGATGATAATGATGTTACTATAAAGATAAACTCTTTTTGCATTTCATATAAGCATTTAACGAAATGAATTTTATTTTGTATTATTTTAAAAACTGAAATTAATAATTAATTTCATACTATTTTGGATAAAATTTCTGTTTCTTAAAAATAAATAAGATTTGAAAGATGGCAAAGATCCTTGAAGTTTGCTTCCTCAAAATTAAGGACGTTAATGATGCTACTATAAATGTAAAAAGATTTCGCAGAATCTTTTTACAATTATTATAGCCATTTAATGAAATGTATTTTTTAGTTTGCATTATTTTAAAAAAATAATTCGTAATTAATCAATTTTTTGTTATAATTTTTAAAGAATAATTTTTTTAAATTAATAAGTTTAATTAGACAGCATTACTCGCGTCCGTACCATATCTTCAAGCTACACGTATCCCCTGGGTAGGGCTAAATGAGTAATAGCTGTGCAGCTCTTCCTTATGGCTTAAATAAATATCTCTGTATTGCCCTCTGCATTAGAACAACAACATAAAAATAAGTAATAATCCTAAAATATTTGTATTTATTAATTTATAATATTCAATTTGGTTTTTACCATCGACTGTATAAATTAGGCTGGAATTTGAATAGAATCATTAAAAATAATAATGATCAATTGTTCTTGTAATTAAAATAATAACCTAATACTAAAAGCATATACAACATATTCATTTTAAATTATACATATTTTTTTAATCAAATAAAAGAATTTAATGAGGAAAAAAAAAGCAATCTGACATTAAGATCCACGTATCCGTCAAAGAAAAATGACTTAAAAACTACTTAAAGAAAAGATCTTTTGACATAGGGTGAGGGAACGTCCGAAAACAATACAATGATTACCATATGAAGAACATCTCCTCCCTTTTAAACATTGCTGCGACGAGTCAATTCCGTCTGAAAAATTGACGTCTATCCTCTGACGTTGCACAAAAATAAATTGAAGATAAAAAAAATTCATTATCCTTTGTCTGGGAATTTTTTTTTTAATTAATGACACAAAAAAAGTAATTTTTTTTTCTTCATTTACCAAGGGACACAGAGGCGAATTATGAACATTTCCTTTGTTCCTGGTTCCTAATGAAGATAATTTCCTATGGGTTCTTGTCGAACGGGTAGGTCTTGTCAAGAATTTTTTTATGCATTTTTTTTTTCCATTCTAATTTGTGATTGGTCTTAACTTATGATTTGGATATTTTTTTTTTCATCGTTTTTGTTAATTTTTTTATTATTTTTTTTATGCATTTAAATTCTTTGTATTCAAAAAAGTTTTGTAGCAGAAAAGAACTGTTAATGTACTTTTGTTTTGGTAACAGGTTAATGTGATTTTCTTTTAGTTCCGATTGTTCCCTCAGCCAAATGTGGAAGTGTGTTCCATATGTAATTATTTATTTCAACATAAACTTTAATGACAATTTTCGGTTATTTGTAGTGCTAGGAGTAGCGTGAATAATGTTCTCGGCGTGCGTTTAACGTTAATCGTTGAAGATTGCGTCTTCAAAACTAATGAGGATAATGATGTTACTATAAATGCAAAAAGATTTTGCAAAAAGAAGCATTTAATGAAATGTATTTTATTTTGTATTATTTATAAAATAATAATAATTCGTAATTGATTAATTTCATGGTTTTTTTTCTATAATTTTTAAAGTATATTTTTAAAAATTAAATAAGTTTTGATAGATGGCAACGATGTGAGAATCGTTGAAGTTTGCGTCTTCAAAACTACTGAGGATAATGATGTTAAATATAATAAGATTTTGTAAAAATAATATAAGTATAAAATATTTTTCAGGATTTTTTTAATTTATTATAAGCATTTAATTAAATGTATTTATGTGTTATTTTACAGAAATAATTTGTAATTAATCAATTTCGTGATATTTTTTTTGTTATTATTTCCAAAGAATATTTTGATAGACGACAACGATGTGTGAATCATTAAAGCTTGCGTCTTGAAAAATAATGAAGATAATGAATTTACTATAAATGTAAACTCTTTCTGCATTTAATATAAGAATTTAATGAAATGTATTTTATTTTGTATTATTTTAAATACGCTGTTTCGTAATTAATTAATTTCATTCTTTTTTGTGTTATAATTACTAAAGAATATTTTTAAAAATTAATAATGTTAGATAGATAGTATTACTAGCGTCCGTACCATATCTTCCAGCTACACGTGCCCCCTGGGTAGGGCTAAATGAGTAACAGCTGTGCAGCTCTAGCTTAAGGCATAAATAAATGTCTCTGTATTGCCCGCTGCATTAGAACAACATAAAAATAAATAATGAACCTAAAGGATTAGTATTTATTAATTTATAAAATTCAATTTGATTTCTACCATCAACTGTATAAATTAGGCGGGAATTTCAATAGAATCATTAAAAATAATAATGATCAGTTGTTCTTGTAATTAAAGAAAAAATACTAAAAGCATATACATATTCAATTTAAATTATACATATATTTTTTTTAATCAAGTAAAAGAATTTGATGTGGAAGAAAAAAAAGCAATCTGACATTAAGACCCAAGTATCCGTCAAAAAATAATGACTTAAAAACTACTTAAAGAAAAATCTTTTGACATACGGTGAGGTAACGTCCGAAAACAATACAATGATTACCATATGAAGAAGATCTCCTCCTTTTAAGCATTGCTTCGACGACTCAGTTCCTTCTGAAAAATTGACATCTATCCTCTGACGTAGCAGGAAAAAAAAATTGAAAATAAAAAAAAATTCATTATCCTTTGTCTGGGAATTTTTTTTAATTAATGACATAAAATATGTTCTTTTTATTTTATTCATTTACCAAGTGACACAGGGGCGAATTATATGCATTTCCTTTATTCCTGGTTCTTAATGAAGATAATTTCCTATGGGTTCTTGTCGAACGGGTAGGTCTTGTCAAAGAATTTTTTTATGCATTTTTTTTTTTATTCTAATTTGTTTGTCACTTATGATGTGGATATTTTTTTTCATCGTTTTTGTTAATTTTTTTCTTGTGGATAGGGACAACATCCTTGGTAATTTTTTTTATTTTTTTTTTTCCATTTAACTTCTTTGTATTAGAAAAGTTTTGTAGCAGAAAAGAACTGTTAATGTACTTTTGTTTTGGTAACAGGTTAATGTGATTTTCTTTTAGTTCCGATTGTCTGCCCGCCAAATGTGGAAGTGTATTCCATATGTAATTATTTTTTCAACGTAAACTTTAATACAATTTTCGGTTATTTGTAGTGCAGGAAGTAATGTGAATAATCTTCTTGTGCGTTTAGCGTGAATCGTTGAAGCTTGCGTCCTCAAAACTAATGAGGATAATGATGTTATTCTAAATGTAAAAAAACGTTTCATACATCGCTGCCATCTTTCAAATTTATTAATTTTTTAAGAATATTCTTCAGAAATTATAAAAAAAATATCATAAAATTGATTAATGACGAATTAGTTTTCTTAAAATAATACAAAACAAAATACATTTCTTTAAATGCTTATAATAAACGTGAAAAGATTTTGCAGAATCTTTTTACGTTTCTAGTAAATCATTATCCTCATTAGTTTTGAAGATGCAAACTTCAACGATTCACACATCGTTGCCATCTATCAAATCTTATTAAATTTTCAAATTACTCTTTATAAATTATATCAAAAAAATATCATGATATGGATTATATTTTTTAAATTACATAAAACAATACTTTTCATTAAATACTTACAGTAGATGTAAAAAGATTGTCAAAATATTTATACTAACATTAGTTTTTAAGACACCAGATTCAACAATTCACACTTCGTTGCCGTCTATCACAACGTATTAATTTTTAAAAATTTTCCTTAGAGATTACAAGAAAAAAATAGCACTTAATTGATTAATTACGAATTAGTTTTTAAAGTAACACAAAGCAAAATACATTTCATTAAATTCTTATAATAAATGTAAAAAGATTCAGTAAGATATTTTTACATTTACAGTAAACATCATTATCCTCATTAGTTTTGAAAACACAAGCTTCAACGATTCACGCTAAACGCACGCCCAGAACATTATTCACGCTACTTCTAGCACTACAAATAAACCGAAAATCGCCATTTAAGTTTATGTTGAATAAATAATTACATATGAAACACACTTCCACATTCAGCGGGGTGACAATCGGAACCAAAAGAAAATCACATTAACCTGTTACCAAAACAAAAGTACATTAACAGTTCTTTTCTGCTACAAAACTTTTTGGAATACAAAGACGTTAAATGCAAAAAAAAAAAATTACGGCAAGGATGTTGTCCCTATCCACAAAAAAGAAAAACAATCCCATCATAAGTGAAGACCAATCACAAATTAGAATAAAAAATGCATAAAAGAATTCTTGACAAGACCTACCCGTTCGACAAGAACCCATAGGAAATTATCTTCATTAAGAACCAGGAACAAAAGGAAATGTTCATAATTCGCCCCTGTATAACTTGGCAAAATGGATAAAAAAAATAATAAATTATATTTTTTTTATGTCATTAATTAGAAAAATTCCCAGACAAAGGATAATGAATTTTTTTTCCCTGCTACATCAGAGGATAGATGTCAGTTTTCAGACGGAATTCTCGCCGAAGCAATGCTTACAAGGAAGATCTTCTTCGTATGGTAATCATTGTATTGTTTTCGGACGTTCCCCTCACCGTATGTAAAAGATCTTTTCTTTAAGTAGTTTTTAAGTCATTATTCTTTGACGGATACGTGAATCTTAATGTCAGATTGCTTTTTCGTCCTCATCAAACTTTTTACTTCATTAAAAAAATAGTATAATTTAAATTGAATATGTATATGCTTTTAGTTTAAGTTATTTTAATTACAAGACCAACTGATCATTATTATTTTTAATGATGTTCATCAAATTCCAACCTAATTTGTATAGTTGGTGGTAGAAACGAAACTGAATATTAAAATTAATAAATACAAAACCTTTACATTCATTATTCATTTTTATAGTTGTGTAAATTATACGTGAAAAATAGTTTCTCCTTCTTCATTAGCACAATAGTACCACGATGGGCCATAATATGATGAGGATAATGATTTACTATAACTGTAAAAGATTTTCCAAACTTTTACACATTTATTATAAAAATTTAATGAAATGTATTTTATTTTGTATTATTTAAATAAATTAATTCATAATTAATCAATTTCGTGATATTTTTTTTATAATTTTTAAAGAATACTTTTAATAATTAATAAGGTTTGAAAGATGGCAAGCATGCGTGAATTGTTGAGGTGGATAAACTAATTAGGATAACGATATTACTGTAAATGCAAGAAGATTTTGCAAAATCGTTTTACATTTATTATATGCATTTAATGAATTGTATTTTATCTTGTATTATTTTAAAAAATTTATTTGCTATTTTTTGTTATTATTTCTATTTTTAAAAAATAAGATTTGTAAGATGGCAACGATATGTGAATCGTTGAAGCTTGCGTCTTCAAAACTAAAGACGACAATGATGTATTGAAAATAAATTTAAAAATTTAATGAAATGTATTTTATTTTGATTTTTTAAACTAGTTAATAATTAATCAATTTCATGATATTTTTGTTATAATTTCTAAAGAATATTTTTAAAAATTAATAAAGTTTGAAAAATGGCAATGAAACTAAGCTTTTCTTATAATGATAATGTAAATGTAAAAAAGATTATTTTTACGTTTATTATAATCTTTTTGAAATATATTTTATTTTGTATTATTTTTAAAAACTAATTCAAAATAATACAATTCCATGCTATTTTTGTTATAATTTCTAAAGATTATTTCTATAATATTTGAAAAATGGCATGTATTATTTTAATTAATAGTATTTATTTTTTTCATTTAATTTAATACATTTTTCATTACGGATTTTGATCAAGAGTATTATTTTCTAGAGATTTTTTTTTTTTATGAGAGTAGTATTTTCTAGAGATATTTTTTTCAGAGTAGTATTTCTTAGCGATTATTTTTTTTTTTTTTTTTTTTTTTTTTGTTCAGAGTAGTATTTTTAAAAACAATTTTTTTTTATTTCTGTTACGTGTTATTTAAAAATCGAGTTAATTATTTTTTGTCCATAAAAAACTTTTGGTCTCTTTTAAGTTTGCTGTCACACATTTTATTTTAAAAAATATTACTCAAAAAACCGAGTTAATTATTTTCTTGTCTATAAAAAGCTTCTGGTCTCTTTTAAGGTTTATGTGTTAATACTGTTTACTTTATTGCGCTTAAAATGTTTACTAGCAAAAAAATTTTTTATTTGTGATTTTTTTTTTTTATTGATTCATTGAATTAAAACTTGCATTATTATATCTTTTATAATTTATCGTAGTTAGTATGACTTTTTATCTTTCTTAGTTATATTTACTTTTTCATAATGTAAATCTTTTTTAAAAAATTTACAACGAAATTTTTTGAGAAGGGTAGTTTCGCATAGGGCTCGGTACCACAGGTTTCGGGTTCGAGTTCCGGCGGTGCCGTGGATGTTTATAGTGGTTCGGAATCCACTTTAAACCGTAGGTCCCAGTCTAATAGGATCGTAGAGCGTTGCGGGGGCATTGTTACTCCGCGTCCGTGGCTTATCTTCAGGTTACACGCGCCCCCTGGGTCATGCAAAGTGAGTACGTCTGTACAGCGCTTGCCTTAAGGCATCAAGACCAAGCCAAGTGTTTGCCAGCTGCATTAGAAAGAAAAAAAAAGTTTCGTATAGGAAAAACATTACGACTATTTTAACAATAAAAATGTATAAATACACTTGCCAAAAAATTCGTGAAAATGTTTTAAGTTGTCACAAATTCGATATTTCTACCAATGTTATTCACTTTCTATTTTTTGTCGTTCAGAAACAAATAATAAAATTCCTAAAAAAAGCGTACAATTAAATCACTGAGAATTAATAGTAATATTATGGGCAGCAGAGTAAAATAAATGATTTAAGTTGAGTAAAAAAAAGAAGAAAGAAAAAAGTTGTAACGAATTAAATGGCAAGGCCAGGGACACAAAATGAAAGGTTAAAGCGACGATATTCTCCGTGAATGACCTTACAATTGAAATAAATGGAAATGTTGCCACACACATTACACAAATGAAAATGGCTCAGAAAAAAAGAATTGAATGCATTTGTGAGATATCCATTGAGATTTCTTTTAAAATGTTAAAATGACATCAAAGAACCAGAAAATGTCTACATTTATATTTATAAGTATATTATTAAAATAATTATATTTATTAATATTTTAAAATATTTAATTATTTTAAATATAATTAAAATATTAAATATAATTAATTAATTAAAACTATTTATTTATTAATTTTTAAATATGTACATTTATTAAACTATATAAATACATTTTAGTTATATAAATTTTTGTGATAATAATCATCTTAAAAAATTTTAACTTTAACGAAATTTACTTCATTTTGTTATTATAGAAATGATGATTGATTTATATTTTCAATTAACATTTATGCTTGGGTTAATTTATATTATTTCAATATTTACATAAAGTTAATTTTTATTTATTTATTAATATTTAATGTTTATTTATTAATATTTAATATTTATTTATTAATATTTATTATTTATTTATGAATTTTATAATTAATTAAATTATTAAATTTAATTAATTTACTAAGAATATTTATGGTTAATTTTAAAATATTGTTTATTAAATACATGTTAGTTAGATAAATTTTTGTGATAATGATCATCGTAAAATTTTAACATAATTCACTTCTTTTTTGTTATTATAGATCTGTATTTTTAAATAACATTTCAATTTAAATATTTGGCTAATTTTATATTATTTCAGTATTTAATTAAACTTATTATTATTTAATATTTATTTTAAATATAATAATTAAAAACATGTATTTATTATTTTGAAAATGTTTATATTTATTAAAAATACATTTTGTATATATACAAAATGTATTTTAATATGCAATGTATATAAAAATATGTATTTTAATATGTAAATTCTTGTGATAATGATCATCTTAAAATTTTAACGTTAACGAAATTAACTTCTTTTTGTTATTATAGAATTGATGATTGATCTATGTTTTCAATTAACATTTCAATTTAAATGTTTTTATGCTTTTATATTATTTCAGCATTTACATAAAAAGTTACTTAATATTTATTTATTAATATTTAATATTTATTATTTATTTAATAATTTTAAAATATAATTAATTATTTATTGATTAATTTTAAAATATTATTTATTAAAATAAATTTCAGTTGTATAAATTTTTTTTGATGAGAATCATGTTAAAACTTTAACATTAACGAAATTTATTTCTTTTTGTTAATATACAATTGATGATTCATCTATATTTATTAACATTTCAATTTAAATGTTTGATAATTAATTAAGAATATGTAATGATTATTTTTAAAATATTATTTATTTTAATACATATTAATTTTATAAATTTTTTTGATAATGATCACGTTAAAATTTTAACATTAACGTAATTTACTTCTTTTTGACATTATAGAATTGATGATTGATCTATATTTTCAATTAACATTTAAATTTAAATGTTTGTCTAATTTTATATAATTTCAATATTTACATAAAGTTAATTAATATTTTATATTTATTTATTAATTTTAAATATAATTAATTAAAATATATAATTTAATTAAAAATATTTATTTTTAGTTTTTATATTGATTAAAATACACTTTACTAATAAATAATTTGGTATGAATTTTTTTTGCCAATGATCATCTTAAAATTTTAACGTTAACGAAATTTACTTCTTTTTTTCATTATAGAATTGATGATTGATGTATATTTTCAATTAACATTTCAATTTAAATGCTTAGGTTAATTTTATATTATTTCAGTGTTTACATAAAATTAAGTTTTAAATTTATATTTTTCCCTGAAATTTAATTTCGCATGAGTATTTAGTTTTGAACACCCAAACTTTATTTTTTATAAATTTAAATTGATTAAAATTATTTCTACTTACCTGACGCTACCTTTTCTTAGTATTCAACTATACAGCACTTTTAAATATAACTGCTATTAGCCTTATAAATGATTTCAAACTTATTTATTCTGTTTATTGCAACCAATAATATATATTTATCGATATCGATATAATATTGTTTATTGATATCTTTCTGACAATAAAGAAGCATGGATATTCATTATAAGAATCGTCACTTTTTTTTGTTATGTAACATTTATTGTATTTAATGGAAAGCAATATACAATCTAATATAATTCAATTTTTAAAAACTCGTTATAGCAAAAATAGCAAAAATATTTTGTAAAATATAAATATTTAATGTTTAATACTTCAGCTCTATTTAATTGATAATGTTTCTGGACATTTTTAAGTATGTTGTTAAAGTCATGGTATGTGATTTTCTGGGGCCTGAATGGCCGAGTGTGCGCTTGGTGCCACAGGTTTCGGGGTTGAGTCCCGGCGGTGCCATGGATGTTTGTAGTGGTTCGGAAGCTACTTTAAGCCGTAGGCCCCAGTCTCCTATGACTGTAAGAGCGTCACGGAACAGAAGTCAGACTTCTATCCTACGGGGCTCCATCAAAACAGAAGCTGCACCCATCCTCCCATGAGGGACACGACAACAACAACAACAACATATGATTTTCTACTATATGCTGACAAGTATCATACAAAATATAGCCCAAAAAAAAAAGCAATAGTAAATAATTGCCAGTCAAGTAGCAACATGCGTCGCTGGTTTGTTTTATTTATTTTTCGATAAAAAAAAATATGCATTACAATAAAGAAAAAATTAAATATGTATCTTACGAGACATTGGTACATAACTTTCTAATGTGTTTTGAAGAAGAAATTATTTAAAGTATCGTGTTTCCTTTTACATTCACATAATGTGACAATTAACATTTCAAAATGAACTACTTTGGTAACAACACTCTAGATACATGCATTGTATTTTAAAACAACTAATGCATTAAATTATTTTTTAAATGTATCAAAGTGTTTAAATCTTCGGATCTCGCATACGATTTTAAATGAAATATGCAGAGAAGGAATAGGAAAACAAAATAATTTTATCTATTTCTCACTCCGATTATTAGCATCGTATAATTTGCAATTTGTTTATTTTTTAAAGTAAAACGTTTATAATATTATTTTATCATGAATTTTCATACTGCAGCATTTTCCCACGAGAAGAGATGTAGCATTTCTGTTCCCAGGGAAAGAAATGTATATTCTTTAACAAATGCATAATAACAAGTTACCACTCAAATCTGACTTCAAATAAGCAGCATCATGGATATTTATATTACACGCAATTAGTGTTTTGTACTAATGAGAACAACATGTCTCTCAAATCTGACCGCAAATAAGCAGCATCGTGGATATTTATATTACACGCAATTAGATTTTGTACTAATGAGAGCAACATGTCATTTAAATCTGACAGCAGATAAGAAGTTTCATGGATACCGATACATCATGAAATTAGCAATTGTCTGTTCACCCTGCACAGATAAAAAAAATTACAGATGGGATATGGACTACATAATGAGTTGTTGCATCGCAAATTAGTGATAGACCATGGGCTGAGGAAGTGTCCACTACAATGAGAAGTGGAAGTTGAACCCACCTCAGATGGATTTTCTTAAAAAGGATGTTTTGGAGAAGGGGGAAAGAAGAGTGTTTTAAATTTCTTTCTTTTTTAAGTTATTGAACAGGCTGCCTGCTTACAAAGTGGTTCCTTTATGGTTTCGTGTAATACGCCGTGTGATAATTAAGTTGTTGCGTCTTGATTGGTGGTAGACCATGGGACGAGTAAGTGTCGACTCAAATAATAAGTGAAGGAAGCTGATCCCCCGTCTTGACGGATTGTCTTAAAGGAGATTTTTGGAGAAGGAGAAGAAGAGTGTTTTGTAACGAGTCGATAAGAAGTGTTGTCTTTTTTCCTGAAGTGACTCAATAGGCGGAAGACACTGCCTGTTTACAAAGTAAATCCTTTGGGGTTAGGTGTATCAGGCAGTGTAATAATTAAGGTCTGCCGCAGACCGGGTGTGTTAGATTCGTCGTAGACTCGAGAACCCTGAAAGATCTCCGATCTTGGAGTGAACTGCGCTTATGAATCAAAATGACATCTTTAATTTTCATTTCTTCGTAAATAGAGTTCTGTATATATATACAGATGAATCTAAAAGTGGTCCGTTTCTTGAAGCTGTTATAGGTCTAATATAGGCCGAGACGTTACAATACATATCAATTTAGCTTTTCAACGGAGACAAATTGACATGCCGAAATGAAATGATAACGTTTAATTGCATTCTTATAGTTTAAATGAATGTATTTCTATATCAAACAATACTGTGATTCCACAATCAGTAGTTGTTGATGAACAAAAGAGATAGAATCTTATTGAGGGAATAATATAAGGAATACTAGTTCATGTCGATTCATAATTTCACGTTGAGTCGAAGCTGCTTTATAGCAAATGTTTGAATGAGAGGTTGATTGTACATGTAGTCTTGGCCCTTTCTGATCAACAGCGAGGCATATTGCCTATTATTCCAGCAAAACAATAATTGGTTACTTGAAATAATTAACGAACAATAACTGGATATTTGAAATTAGTAGCTAATAATTGAGCTAACTGTAAATTTAGTTCTTAAATTTGTAATAAAATTAATCTGAGCTATACATATCCTTTATTTATTTTATATATTTATTTCCAGTGGGTAGGAGGAAGCATGGTTACAGTTATTTTATTTTCTAGAATAAATATTAATGTTGTTTGCAATACGTCTAAGAAAAGAGTGTTGAATATAATATACAATTAATCATTTTAATAAGCAGTTAAACAGTGATATTGTTATACAACATTAATTTAAATGCATTATTGTATATAAATACATTCTTATATTATAGTAATTTCATACCAAAGAAAAAATACTTTTTTTAATCCAAAAAAAATTATTATAGTATTTTCTTGAATTTTGAAGACAATAAATTAAAAAATTAAAATTAAAATTATTTCAAAGAAAAAAAATTGGTCTTTTAAGTATTATAGCTTTTAAATTTTAAAAAAAAACACACACAGAGAAATATATCACTTTATAAAAAAGAGAGAATGTACGATATTTTAAGAGACAATTAATATTATAATAGTACAAAAGACATTACAAATAGTATAGAAATAGGATAAATAAAGATAAAATCTTTAACTCTTATTCTTTTATCATCTTAATTATCTTATTTATTATCTTATTACATTTTTAATTTATTGTACAAATTATAAAAATTTGCAATAGTTTCAACAATTTAAAGATTGTTATATTCATATAATTTTTTTTCCAATGGCAGATTATGAACAGTTACAGCAAAAAAAGGAACAACAAAAAAAAAAACAACAACAACAAAAATAATACAACAAATACAACAAAACATGCTGAAACAGTGTTCATTAATCTAACAATAATGCCAAGTTGCAGATCTTTTAGCCACTAAAAAGTGTTACCAGGTGCACCACGGGGAGGTAGATCTTCTGCGCACCCTCATATAAAAATAATCGTTATATTCATATATAAAATAATAAAAATAAATAATAATAATAACAATAATATAAAAAATAATAATAAAATAAATGTTCATAATAAAAATAAAATATTAAATTTTTTTATAAATAAATAAGAGTCATAAAACCTTAATACCCCAAAACTAGAACACATAGATTACTATTGATATATACTAGGCATTAATAAAAATTATAAGTTTTAACAAAAAAACACATTTTGAAACAAACCTTACATATTTTGAACCTCTAACTAAGCGGGAAACCACCGAATTAGGAGCACTAATATTATTTGATGAGAAACTAAATCAAATTCCCTTGCACCAGCAATCTCTCCTCGTTAATATCGAGAATTATGTCAAGGTCACTGCATTAAATTGTTATTAACTAACAGCATCCGGCTCTCTGTAACTGTAACTGCCAACAATTCATTTCCAGTCCACATGCAAATTCAGAGGCTGTTGTGTTCTGATAAGTCTGGGGCGATTTTTTCTTTCTTTTTTTACCAACTTGTTCCGCTTGGACGATTGCCACAATGTAACTGAAAAAATGCCAACTATTACTAGTTTACGCTTCATGCACGGTGTGTTTATTCCTTTGCCGTCTCTGATAGTCTGTCACCACGTAAGTTGCATTCAAATATTTAAAAAAAAAAAAAATACTACAACTACATATTATTTGCTTTTGCTTTGCTTTAAAATCTAAATCGCTCGTAGCATATTTGCTTCTTCTGCATTGGAATGTAAAGCGATTGTGTATTGGTGCACTTTTATGTCTTATCTCAGGGATAGAATGGAAGATTTACTGCATCATAGATTTGCTTCTGCATTATCAATGCTACATTTCCGTAACCCATTGTACCAATACAAGAAAGAAATCATCCAGTCTATTGTTGTCGTTATCTCGTGATGTCTTCTTTGATATTATTTAATTCGTGGAAAATCTCGATTTTAGGATGTCTTTGACATGCGTTGTTTTCATATTCAATGTTGCGTGTCTGTCTGTCATAGACATGATTTGATGTTGGTCAAAACTGTTTATTTGGTTTTGTGTAACAATGTTAAATTATGTTCCAATTTCGGTATAAGTGGAGCCTAATGGCCGAGTGGCTAGCGCTCTGGCGCTCGGTACCACAGGTTTCGGGTCCCAGTCCCAGCAGTGCCATGGATGTTTGTAGTGGTTCGGAATCCCCTTTAAACCGTAGGTCCCTGGTCTAACATGGTCATAGAGTTTTACGGGGATATTGTTACTGCGCGCCTGTAGCTAATCTTGAAGCTACACATACCTTATGCGTAGTGATAGGCGATTTACGTCTGTGTGACCCTCGTCTTAAAGCATAAAAGATAACTATCTAAGTGTTTGCCAGCTGCATTAGAAAAATTTTGGTATAAGTGAAATATAAACTATCCCTCCTTTCTTTTATTTTTATATCAGGAATGTCATGTACCTACTATAATCCTTGGAAGGATAATAACTGGTAACCTGGAGGATTTTCAAGAATAATTTAATCCTCATTTCTATGTAAGGTATGGGAAAACTAGGAATATTCCACGACAAAAAGTAGACGCGCAAGTAATCTGTCATTTTTCGTCAAGACTTCTCGTTTCTGATGCAGCCTGATGGCCGATTGGCTAGCGCTTTGTCATTTGGTACCACAGGCATCAGGTTGGAATTCTGGCGAGGGCTTAGATGTTTGTTAGTGGTTCGAATTCCCTTTAATCAGCAGGTCCCGGTCTCATATGACTGTAGAGCGTCACAGAGCCCATTCAGACTTCTTCTCACCATCATTCCCAAACTGTAAAGGGGCAACTCACTCTAGGCACTGTGATGATGTGTAGTGTGTAGTAGTAGTAGTAGGGTAGTTTCGTAATCCACGTTAAACTGTAGGTCCCGGTGTAATTAGCCCAAAGTCTGCATAAAATGATCGTAGAGTGACGAATCCAACCAATCTCGTTTCTGATAACAGTGATTGTAGTACATACCACTGAGAAGTTCGGGTTTTAGTCCTTTTTTTTTTTTTAGAATATGCTAGCACTGCGATATGAGTCAGGCACTTGATAGAAAAATTATATATAATATTTTTTATGTTCTTCAATTTTGTTTCAAACATGTTGACAAAATTTTTATAAAAATATCCGTTACTCTTTTTATTTATGTTTTATTATTGTTGGTGCTACTTGCCATCTATGTATAATAAGAGACTAAGTAGTATTTAATTAATTATTAAGTTAATTTTAACCGTCAAATTTACCACCCCTTTAATTTTGCAATGCGCAGATAAGTAATGCACAAAAACAACCGCGTTAATTGAAATGCAACAAGAACATATTTATATTACGTTTTTGTGTTAGGCTTTTAGTATTCAACAATTGCACCGAATTTTTATTATTATAATTTCCTCTGCAAAAAAAATAAATATTTTTCTAATTCTATAATTAGCTCTTAAATAATTAAAAGCACATTTTGATTTTGTTTCTTATCTTAAAACCTTACATCAAAAGAGATACTATTAATTATCTACATTTTTTTTTTTTTTATAACTATTTGTGTAATTTGTCACGGCTCTTCTTTTTTAGCTGCTGATTAGTTAATTGTGAACTATATTTTGACTTAACAAACTTCATAGCTGACTATAAACATTCACAAGAATATGTTGTACCAAAAATTAACAATAGTAGCCAAGCTGCTTTTTAAGATGCTTTGTTTCTGGCACCAATTTCCAAAACTCGGACAGAGAAAGAGATTTGTGCTACATTTCTAATGTCTGCTTCTCCTTCATTTCTAGTACTTTTGCTGATGCTATATCGGATATTTATTATGTAATAAACTGGGAAACCATCTTGAATAATATTAATTGCAAAATGATTAACAAAAATTCAAATGTTGGTTTGAAACTTCTCAGATTTTCAAAACTAATTTTAAAATTTCAAATCTAATTTTTTATTTTTTTACTTTTTCAACTCATCTGTCATTTCTGGATATTCTTTCATTTTATCTTCCACGATATTAAACGGAACTTGCTTTTAAACGAGGTAAATGTTTAAACGTTTTTTGATTTCAGATTAGTTTGTAAAAGCTGAAGAATAGATTGAAAGCTAAGTGCAGTTTGAGGCAAATCACTTATTAATTTTTTTTTTTTTCTCTTTTCCTTGGATAGCTAGTAATAGATGATAGTTTGCTCATTACTAACGCCGTACAACAGTTACATTAAATCTTGAAAGCAATTTTCATCTTCTAGTTTTAAGTGTCTTTTTCATTTTTCTTTTTAAAAATGTGGAAATGGGAGCGAGCTATTTCATTAGATAACGATTCAAAATATCGTAAATTGGTAACCATTTTGCAAGACATTAAAATGATTTGTTATTTGGTTATTCGCCTTTTTTCCTTTTTCAATTGTTCTAAAAGAATTCAAGAATTGATGATGAGTCTTGGTCATTTGTTCGAATAAAATTTACAATTTTCAGAATAATATTCTGTATGTTTTCGTATTTTAAATATAATGTGTTCGTGGTGAATTATTCAGTAAACTGGTACAAACTTGACAAATTTTATGATCAATTATTAAAACATTAATAATAAAATACACTTAGAGACTTAACTCAACCCTTCGGAGTCTAGTTTAAACAGAGAGAGCCGCATTTTTCCACCATAATGATATCTGAAGTGACAAAAGTCATGGGATAGTAATATGCAAATTTTCAGATGGCAGTAGCATCGTGTAGAACAGGTATAAATGCGCAGTGCTTTCTGCAGAGCTTTCATTTCTGTTAAGTTATTCATGTGAAGAGGTTTTGACGTGATGATGACCGCACGACGGGAATTAACAGACTTTGAACGAGGAATGTTAGTTGGAGCTAGACGCATGGGTCATGCCATTTCGGAAATCGTTAGGGAATTCAACATTCCCAGATCCACTGTGTCAAGAGTGCCGAGAGTATGAAATTTCAGGCATAACATCCTACCATGGACAGCGCAGTGGTCGACCGCCTGCACTTAACGACCGAGACCGGCGACGTCTGCAAAGAGTCGTAAATTCTAACAGACAAGCAACACTGCGTCAAATAACCGCAGAAATTAATGTGGGATGTACAAGGGGCTTGTCTGTTAGAACTGTGCGGAGAAATTTGGCTTTCTTGGGCTATTCCAGCAGAAGACCGACTCGAGTGCCTTTACTGACAGAACGACATCGCTTGCAGCGACTCTCGTGGGCACGTGAGCATATCGGTTGGTCCCTAGATGAATGGAAAACCGTGGCCTGGTCCGATGAGTCACGATTTCAATTGGTAAGAGCTGATGGTAGGGTTCGAGTGTGGCGCAGACCCCACGAAGTCATGGACCCAAACTGTCAGCAAGGCACTGTTCAAGCTGGTGGTGGCTCCGTAATGGTGTGGGCTGTTTTTTCATGGCATGGACTTGGTCCTCTGTTGCGACTGGAGCGAACATTGACTGGAAATGCTTATGTTCAGCTACTTGGAGATCACTTGCAGCCATTCATGGACTTCATGTACCCAAACAACGATGGGATTTTTTTATGGATGACAATGCGCCATGTCACCGTGCCACAACTGTTCGCGATTGGTTTGAAGAACATTCTGGACAATTCCAACGAATGATCTGGCCACCTAGATCGCCCGGACATGAATCCCATCGAGCATTTATGGGACATCATCGAGAGGTCTGTTCGTGCCCAAAATCCTGCACCATCAACGCTTTCACAATTATGGACGTCTATCGAGACAGCATGGCTCAATATTCCTGCAGAAGACTTCCAACGACTTTTGTTGAGTCCATGCCACGTCGAGTTGCTGCACTTCGCCGGGCGAAAGGAGGGCCGACACGATATTAAGAGGTATCCCATGACTTTTGTAACTTCAGTGTATAAGCGGTGGTATTAGACGCCATGCATTTGACACTTTTCCTTTCGAGTCCTTTCCTACTAGACTGGAGCAGTATCCAGCTAATAATTTGGCATGATAACTAGATGGTAGAAGCGCACAACTCCTGTGCTTGAGAGTGGCCTGATGGCCAATTGGCTAGTGCTCTGACCTTTGGTTCCACCGGCCTCAGATTCGAATCCGAATTCGGAATCCACGTTAAACTGCAGGCTACATGTCTACTACGTCTGTTATTGATGTGTTAATTGTTTATTGTGTACAATTGCACAATAAACAGTTAACTCATCAATATATATATATGTTTAATGCTATATAATGCTACACCCCTACATGAATAATTAATACTATATGATGCTACACCCCTTCCTCATATATTTATATGACAGAGAGAGTGAGATGGAAAACAATTTTTTCTACAAATTAAGATTTGAATTTTTGCAACAAAGCACAATGGTCTGCGTGGATCACGATCTAAGATATTCAAAGTTTCTATTAAATATTTCTCTATTTTTATTGTTATCGGCTTTTATTAATCTCGCTCATGTTGTTGGTCGCCATGTTCAAAAGTTTTAAATTAATTTTTAAGTTATATAATGATAAATTATTGAATTAAAAGCTTGAACAGAGTATTTTAATACATGACAATACATTCAATACTTGACACACACACACACACACACAACACAAAAGATAATTTCATATTTTACAGAAACCCAGGAAAGTAAATGAATTTTGTGAGATTTTTTTTTTCTTCCTAACTCCGTACGAGATTCCCACTACATTGGCCACTATCAACTATGGTTGTTTCAACTATCACCAAAATATTGCCGACATTAAAATTGCACATTTACGAAACAAAATAACTTTAGTATTAGGTAGTAAATAGAGCATACAAATTAACCTAATTAGGGAGTATTGATGAATGTTTGTTTCAAAAATTCCTTATGCAATACATGTTTTATATTAAAATTGCCCTCGACAAAGCAGCTGTGGTTGTTGCTCAATAATGTATTACAATGATATGATGCCTTTTTAGATCAACATGTATTTGTAAATAAATATTTTTGTTTCACTCCAAGGACGAAGAATTTCAGAGTTCTGTAGTTTTCCACGAAACTACTTCCCCAAGTCTGCGGCATACCTGAATTATCATACGGCGTATTACACGAAACCACAAGGGGCACACTTTGGAAACAAGCGGAAACTCCGGCCTAATTCAATCACTTTCAGAAAAAAAAAGAGAAAAACAACAACTTGGCGACTCGTCACGGAACTATCTTTCTGCTTTTCCAAAAACATCCCTTTAAGAAAATCTGTCAAGTGAGGGGGTCAACTTTCCTCACTTCTCATTAGAATAGATATTTTCTCAGTTCATGATCTATCACTAATAACGATGCAACAACTCATGATGTAGTTCTTATTCCATCTGTAATTGTGGATCTTATTCCACCTGTGTAGATTGCACAGACAATCGCTAATTTCATGAGGTATCACTATCTATAACGTTGGATATCTGCTATCAGATTTGAGTTACAGGTTGTTCTCATTAATACAAAACACTTGCATGTAATATAATTATCCACAACACTGCTTATCTGCTGTCAACTTTGAGTGATTGGTTGTTATTATGCACTTATTAAAAATATACATTCCTGTCATGAAAGACTCCATCTCTCTCTCCTCCTCTAAGAAATGCTACAACTCTTCCCGTGGGAAACAAGCTACAGAATATTTAAAAAATTCTATCAACAAAGAACATTTGAACATTCATTTTTGCACTTAGTACCCCCACCCCCCCCCAAAAATACTAACTACTACTAATATATACTACTACCATATTACATCTGTAATTGTTTCGACGTGTATAGACCGCACAGACAACCGTTAATTTCCTGAGTCTCATTATATATGACACTGAATACCTGCTATCAGATTTGAGTGACAGGTTGTTCTCATTATCACAAAACACTAATTGATGTAATATAACTATTCACAACACTGCTTATCTGCTGTCTGGTTGCTATTATGCACTTGTTAAAGAATATACATTCCTCTCACCTGAAAAGAAATACTACAAAATATTTTAAATTCTGATATTATAAATCAATTTTTTTTTTTTTTTATATTATACTTTTAATTTTACATTAAATACATATATATATATATATATATATAGTTAGGTATATATTATAGGTATTATACATATACATAGTTAGGTATTATACATATATACAGTTAAGTATTATATTTGGACATATTTTCATACTACTATCAATCTGACATGAAACAACTGTACCTTACCTAAAATCTACTCAATTTAAGTTTTGAAGTGACAAATCCCATAATTATGATCACTTGGAAAACTCTTCCATACTTTTCACCATCCAACCTGTCAAGTGCTACAACGACTTTTTCAACCTCTTCACCTTTCTTTAAAGGGAAGATTATTTCTGGGCATTGTAATCGCGGCAAGTCTGGTGGACAGTGTACATTTTGACAGCTCCGGTAACCCGACTTCTAACAAGCCGGATAGTTTTCTCTTGAAAATGTCACACTCATTTTGTTTCAACTGAAAGGTGTGACCAGATGCTTCTCATGTCACAGAAATTACTCTGGACGTACGGAATTATTGTGAGAGGGTAAAGGTTTCTTCTCCAAGAAAATCGGTTGGACATGTTTATCGCTGAGATTTCATGGAGTTAGAGTGGAAGAAGACTTTTATGACGCTTGACCTAGTCCTAATGAATATCTGGGATAATGTGACATGTTTTATTTTTTTTTTTTTCTTTTCTGTTATATAGGAAAACGTTGCAATTTCTATTCTTGAGGTCAAATCCCAAATAAATGATTTTGGTTAAGAAATTGCTATTTGAGTTTTGATCTAACTTTTTCTCTTTGTAGAAAGTGAGCGAAATTTGAAGAAAATCAATCAATAAATATAATGTATGAAAACATGTTCAATAATTTTATAGCATATTTTGAGCTTTTTCCATAATCAGAGATAAAGAGAGTTTGTGTCGTTTCCCATAAGAATAGTATGAAAGTGTACATAATAATTTGTCGCTAAATAACCTTATCTCTGTATTATCTAATGAATGAGAAATTTAAAGAAGGGGGGCTTGCTCTACTGTACGTTTGGATGAACAACCCCCTACACCAGGGGTGGCCAACTCAAATAATCTTGCAGGCACTTTGGAAATGTATCCTAACTCCGTGGGCCGCATATAGAATTATATATCCCCATATTAAATTGACCCACTACAGACATTTTGAGTGAAAAATTGAAACATAATGAGTTATTAATGTGTTTATTTTTATTCTTACAACTCTTTTATTATTTTATATAAGTAAACAAATGAAATATAAAAAGTTATAAATATAAGTGAAATAAAAAATAAAATCATTAAAAAATAATTGTTTTACTAAAGCGATATTTGTTTCTCCACTCATCATGAATTCGCAGAATATGATTTAATTATTCTGTAAACTCATAGCTGTAAACTCATAAATAATACAGGCAATATCTCTTATATATTCGCAAGAATATTATTTTAAAATCAAAGTTAATTTTTCTCATAATTTTGTCAGATAATTTTTAAATATAAGGATGTACAAATAATATATTTTTTAATACTACTTGGGCGATTGTAAAATAAATATATTTTGTAAGTGTAATAGATCTCATGGGCCAGAAAAATATCTAAGGCGGGCCGCGGGTTGGCCATCCCTGCCCTAAGCCCATTTAAAATTTCACCATCTCATTCCTGGCATAGATGCTAGAATTAACATGTCGGTTTTTAGGTGTCTAATTTCAAACCAGACTACTTTTCATAAACTGCTTGTGCTTATCTAGCGGGTTCCTCTACTATTGTCGGTATTGTTAAACTGATAAAAACATTTACGAAATAAATTAATATAAAATCAATGTACTGCTTTTGATGTTTTGAGCGTAAAATTGATAAAAATTGCTGATGTATTTTTTTTTTTTTTTTTTTATGTTGCATTTTCTGGGCCTGATTTCCGAATGGCTAGCGCTCTGGCGTTCGGTACCACAGGTATCGGGTTCAAATACCGGCTTTGCCCATGGGTGTTGTAGTGGTTCGGAATCCACTTTAAGCCGTAGGTCCCGGTCCTAATAGGATCGTAGAGCGCTGCGGGGGCATTGTTACTTCGCGTCCGTGGCTTACCATCAAGTTACACGCCCCCTTGGGTAATGCAAAGTGAGTAACATCGGTGCAGCCCTTATGGCGAAGATCACGGTCTATTTGTCAGCTGCATTAGAAGAAGAAAAAAATGTATTTTCTTAGTGTTCCTTTGAAAATGCCTCCCATTGTATGTCTTTTTCTATTCAAATAACTGTCACTAAAAAACTCTCTGATATTTAATCAAATATAAAACCAATAAATATATATTTGGCCAGATCCTATGTTTCCTTTTTTAGATGGCAATTTATGTCGTCATTATTTCAATACGAGAACAGAATAATATTAAGAGAAGAAATACTTGAATAGATGGCTATCTATAGAATTATACGATGATTGTTTATTAACCCATTTAAAATGATGTTGCGAATCGCAACGTTACATACATTATTTTCTTCTTTTTGTTTTGTTTAAATTTCTTTCTCCCCATTTTTACTTTTTTTTTCTTTTAATTCATCATCAATAGCACGACAGCTCAAAGTGGACCAAGGCTTTCCTTTAAAGATATTTCCATGCATTCCTCTGGGTGACAATGGTCCTCCAATTCTTAACTTTTAGTACAGCAATATCTTTTTTAACTGCATCTATCCGTCGCAACTTGGGTCGCCCTCTTCATCTTTGTCCCTGTGCCTTTGCCAAAACGAACCTTTTACAGAGTTCAAATCATTCATTCTAAACACATGGGCAGCCTAGTTTAATCTATTGATCTTAATAGATTTTATGATATGTGGGTCTTTAAAACATTTATAAATTTCTGCGTTGTACCGTCTTCTCCAACAATCACTTTCCCTAACACCTCCAAGAATAGCCCTTAAAATCTTCCGCTCAAATATACCCAAATGGGCCTCATCAGATCTAGACATATGATAGTGCTCCTTAAAAACTAATATTTAAAAGTTCAATGAGTTTTCATTGAACTCATTATTCAGGATGTTCAAAAATTATTGGACACATTACAAAGTCATGAAAAAAAAAAATACAAGAGATAAAACAAAACATCTTTCCCAACTTGTAAAGCAACTATAATATTTTATAAATATCCATGCTAGCTTCTTTGTTTATTCACGTACTACAAATGTATTGGCATATGTCATCATATATACTGGAAAGCAGCTGAGTAGCGAAATTCGATTTTGCATATTAAATTTCTACTTTGCAGGTAAAAATAAAATGCCTTTACTAATTTATAATGTAACTACAAAAGTAAAAAATACAATTAGAGTTAAACCTGCAGAATAACCACTAAGAATTTTATAACTCCCCAATATATGGGATGAATGGATGGTATTACTTGGACACAGTGGACACATATAATTCCTTTAATTAGACTAAAAAAAAATTATGAATAAAATTTCATTTTTGTATTTAGATATTTCAAGTGGGAAAAATGGTTTGATCCTTAATGAGTAATTGTAATAATTAGAATAATTAATTATTCCAAATCAAATGCCTTTTGTGTTACGTGGTACCCCATTCATTCTGTGTGATTTTTGATACAAGATAATGGCGTGCTCGCGTCTTTCATCTTTTGTCAATCCATCAAATTTTTCCGTCTATTCAATGCACCACATTGGAAATCAACTTTCCCTAACACCCCAAGGATAGCTCTTAAAATCTTCCGCTCAAATATACCTAAATGAGCCTCATCACATCTTGCCAAAGACCATACGTCAGAGCCGTAGACCAAAATAGTTCTAATAAGGGTTCTACATAATTCCGTTAATTCAGAAAAAGTTATAAATACTTCAAGTGGAAAAAGAGTTTGGTTCTTAATGAGTAATTGTATTAATTAGAATAATTAATTATTCCAAATCAAGTGCCTTTGTGTTAGATGGCACCCCATTCATTCTGTGTAATTTTTTATACAAGATAATGGCGTGCTCGTGTCCGTCATCTTTTGTCACTACATCAAATTTTTTTTCCGTCTATTCCATGCACCCCATTGGAAATCAAATCAAGGAAGCGAGCAAGCCATTATCTGGGTCTTTATAACATCTATAAATTTCTGCTTTTGTTGTACCATCTTCTCCAACAATCGCTTTCCTTAACACCTCCAAGAGTAGCCCTTAAAATCTTCCTCTTCAAATATACCCAAATGGGCCTCATCAGATCTTGCCAAAGTCAAAGTTTTTCAGAACCATAGACCAATATAGGTCTAATAAGGGTTTCATATAACAAGAATTTAGTTTTTCTGCTTATGAACTGTGATTTAAACAGATTTCTTAACCCAAAACAGGCCTTATTGGCAGACACAATTCTGTTTTTTATTTCAAGTAAGATATTATTTTAACAATTTTGTATTTCTGATCCTAAATATTTAAACTAAGTACAGATTGAAAAGTGTAAGTGCATAAGCTAATATGTGTACCTTGACAAATAATTCTTGAGGAAAGCATATATTTCGTATATATATATAACTATGAAACGGTATATACACATATTACGTATATACAAATAAGTGTTTTATGTGGGTAATAAAGGTTTTATAAAAGTTTTTATATAATTCCTTTAATTAGTCTCAGACAAATTTATGAATACAAAAATGAAACTATTCATATCTTTCAAGAGGGAAAAGAGTTTGGTCCTCGATGAGTAATTATATTAATTGGAATAATTAATTATTCCAAATCAAGTAAAAAAATATCCTTTGGCTTACATGACAGTCCATTCATTCTGCGTGATTTTGATACAAGATAATGGCCAGCTCGCGTCCTTCATCTTTTGTCAATCCGTCAGATTTTTCCGTCACTTCAATGCACCACATTGGAAATCAATTTTCACTAACACCCCCTAGGGATAGCCCTTTAAATCTTCCACTCAAACATACCCAAAGGAACCTCATCACATCTTGCCTAAATCCATATTTCAGAGCTATAGGCCAAAATAGGTCTAATAAGGGTCTAATTAAACTTAATGAGTAATTGTATTAATTAGAATGATTAATCAATCCAAATCAAGTACAAAAAAACCATTCGTGTTAGATGACACCTCATTCATTCTGCGTGATTTTTGATACAAGATAATGGCCGGCTCGCGTCCTTCATCTTTTGTCAATCCGTCACATTTTTCAATGCACCCCATTGGAAAGGGAGTCAAGGTCGTCGACTGCAGACAGGGAATATCGGCCGTTGACCGAGACCGGGAAAGGGGAGGGGAAGACGTGTGAAGAAGCAGCAGCAGAAGGGGTACTTGGGCGACCTTGAGACAAAATCTTGCCCATAGGAATATTCAATCACGAGGACAGCTGGCTCGCGGTCGTCGCACGGTGTGGGGCGTGACGTTTTTCTTTCGGATTAAAGTTAAAATCCCCTTAAGTTAACAAAAAATACGGATTAAAATACACATTATCATGAATTTCGAACAAACTACCAATTAAAAAGTAAATGTAAGATTTCCTCCTTTTAAGTCTTTAAGAATTACAGATCCCGATTCGTTTCTCAGCATGTTATGGTTTCATTTATGTTTAGTTATACTTTTTTATTTATTCTATTATTCTTTTGGTTTCATTTTTTTATTTATTCTTTTTATTTTATTCTTTTTATTTTATTATTGTTATTCTTTTTATTTATTCTATTATTCTTTTTCTGCTTGGTTTCATTTATGTTTATTTTCATTATGTTTATTTATTCATATACATATGTAAATGTATATAGGTATGTATTTAGCATAATTTTTAAAAATTAGAAAATTTAGAAGTCCAATTAGTTCGAAAGATTCGTAGATTGAACTTTTTAATTTAACTAAACTTTTTAACAAAAATTCTTGTTCTTTTTTTCGTTTAAAATATACATTATCATGAATTTCGAAGAAACTACCACTTAAAAAGTAAATGTAAGATGTCCTGCTTTTAAATCTTACAGCATTACAGATCCCGATTCCTTTTACAAAATATTTATCGTTTCATTTATGTTTATTTATTCTTTTTATTTTATTATTCTTATTCTTTTGGTTTCATTTATGTTTATTTATTCTTTTTTTATTCATTGTTCTTATTCTTTTGGTTTTATTTATGTTTATTTTCATTTTGTTTATTTATTCATATATATATGTAAATGTATATATGTATTTAAGATAATTTTAAACAATTAGAAAATTTAGATCTCCAATAGTTCCAAAAATTAATTGACTAAGCTTTTAACAAAAGTTCTGGAAATTCTTTTTCGATTAAAATATACATTATCATGAATATTTGAGAGACTACCAATTAAAAAGTAAATATAAGATTTTCTGCATTAAAATCTTAAAGCATTACAAATCCCTGTTTATGGTTTCATTTATGTTTATTTATTCTTTTATTTTATTATTCTTTTTTTTTTATTTATTCTATTTTTTCTTTTGGTTTCATTTATGCTTTTTTTTTATTTTGTTTATTTTTTCAAATATATATTTAGCAAAATTTTAAAAAATTAGATGACTTAGAGTCCAATTAGTTCCAGAAATTTGTTGTCTATTCTAAATTTTTAAAATTATTTTTTAATTAAATGAAAACAGAAATTTTTTTTCACGAAATATTTAGCCGTCAGATGGCACTAGCATTTAAAAAATGATTGATGCAATCCGTTCAATTATTGTCAAAGAAAAAAAAAAAAATTTAGACAGAAATCATACAGTATTAATTTTTAATTTTTTTTTCGCAACTATTTTTTGCTATTATATTTTTAAAAATAACTACTAACACATTAAAGGTGGAAACAAAATTACTAGTAGTTCTTCGATAAGAATGATTGTTTTATTTAGCCAATCTATATTATTTTAGGCGAGTTATTTAGCATCTCAAAAACTTAATTTTGCTCAGATGTTTCTTAATTAACGATTTGCCAACACTAAAGTAAACAGGCAACGATAACCATAATATCTAAGATGTTGCCATTTTTTTTTTTTTTTTTTTTTTTTTTTAATTTTCCATTTGTGGTTTCACAAGTATTTCTGAATATTTTCGGCGGCGGTGTTTGAATTTTTGTCTTTCTTAGGCCGCATTTAAAAAGAAAATATAAATAATAACAACAATAGTAATTATTATAATTGTTATAAACTATTTTAGACGCACATAAAATATACCAGCTTACATAACTAAATATGATATCAACTATAACAAATAAGCAAAAGTAATGTAATTTCATTTCATAGTTTCATTTCATCCCCCTAACTTAAGAACCATTTTTTAATTATTATTATTATTTATATTATTTTATTAATTTATTTTTACCACATTCTTATAGAGTTGCCCCGCAGATTAATCTACACTTACCTAGAAAGAACTTTGGTTCGTTAAATGAAAAACCTTTTCTTACAACAGACACTTCAATTATAGCCTATGACATTTTAAATGTCTAATTATTCTTACAATCATAAATTAAATATTTGTTACTTAGTTAGTATAACAGGTCAATACATAACATTGGTTAATTGCAACTAATAATATATATATATATATATTTTCAGAATTAGCAAAACTTTTTTTTTTTAATTCTGAATTTTATTTTGAGTTAAAATCAAATTTGATATAAATATCTTGTAAAATATCGTTGCCTATTTATTGTTAATTTAAACTATATTAAAGAAAATATTGAAGCCATGATGGTACTGAATGTTATAGAGGACATATAGTAGGTTTTGTATAATTAAATAGGAGATAGCTAACTGCATGCTTTTTATCTTTCCTCAAAGATTATTACAAGAATTATAAGTAAAAAAAATATTTTGTTTTTAAATTCGGGAGTGTTATTTTCTAAAAAATGGATTACTATAAATTTCTCTTTTCGATTTCCATATGCGTCTCAATTCTTCAATTTTTTTATTAATTATTGATAAAGTTTTGTTGTTTAATTATTTTGTTTTGCTTTGTTATTTTTGATAAAGTTTTGTTAAAACTGTATGATAAATATAATTAATATAATTATTATAAAAAAATTTCAAAATCTGTTTTTTTAGATTTGAATTTAGAAATATTTTAGAAAATTGTTAAAATTTTCTGAATCTGCAAAAATTATTAGTAATTTTTTAATTCGTAATATTATATTCATCAAACATTTACGTTTTCTCTCTCTCTCTTTTTTCCATTTACTTAGGTGGATTTAATTTATACCTGTTTGAAATATATTGACCCTGACAGCTTCAGAATCATTGTAGCAACGTATTCAAATAAAATTTCAAGTTGCAACTTTTTGTACTTTTGTAAATTATATTCTTTTTCATTGGCACAACAACTCCACGGTTGGCCAAGATCGTCTGTCTACTGGCAAATGTCGAAACAGGAGCTCTTGTTGTCAGATCTACGGCCAATGCTTTTTTTACAGTCATAATAGACCGGGGCTTGAATGGTTGAGTGTCTAGTGCTTCGTATCACAGATTTCGAGTTCGAGTCCCACGAGGCCGTGAATGTTTGTAGTGGTTCGAAATCCACTTTAAGACGTAAGTCCTGGTCTCATATGACTAGAGCGTCACAGTGCCCAGTCAGGCTTCTTATTCACATCAACTCAACTCTAGGTACAGTGTTGTGTTGTGTTGTAGTGTGGTGTTGTAGTAGAGGTAGTAGTAGTAGTCATAATAGACCAGGACCTACAGTTTGAAGTGGATTTCGAACCATTGCAAACATCCATAGCACCGGGATCGGGATAGTTAGGGATGGTTACTCGAATACTTTCGGATACCGGGATAATTTCGGAACTTGAGCTCGAAACCTGTGACACTGATCGCTAATAACTCGGCCATAAGACCCCAAATTGTATTATGAATGTAAAACAATTTGACACAAAAAAAAAAGTTAAAAATCGTTCTATTTTAAACATGGTTTAAAATAATTCTAGATAAAAAAAAGTTACATTTTACACGAATAGTTACATTTCACATAGAAAAATCCCTTCTCAAAATTTATCGTGACTATAAATAATGAAAGAACTCATTAAAAGCGAACACTAATCCAACCCATTCAGAGCGTTGAGGCACTTTAAAAGTCAAATAAATTAGGATTTACTGACTCATTAGAATCATTATTTATTGTCACAAGTACAAAAGAAAAAAAAAAAAACACTAGGAAGATATAAAGTTCTTCTCGAAAGTGTCGTCTTGCCCGTCCTTCAGCAAAACTTGAAAATGGCGGTGGCATGGATGTTTGTGAGTGGTTCGGAATCCACATTAAACTGTAAGTCCTTGTCTAGTTAGCCTAAAGTGTGCACAAAATGACCGTGCAGCGACAAACTAAACCAATCTATGATACTATACACCTCCATATATATCTGGCTGTCTGTCTACTCGCAGATGTCGAAATAGGAGCTGTTGTTCTTTTATAATGGCAGGATTGTAGGCCCAATGCCAGTCATATTAGATAAGGACATATGGTTTAAAGTGAATTCCAAACCACTACAAACATTCATGGCACCGTCGGTCCTTGAACCCGAAACTTGTTTCAAAGAGCGCTAGTCATTTGTCAGGTCACAAATAATATTATGAATACAAAATACTTTGGACGATTTTTATCTTTTCTTCACTTGTCAATTTTAAACATGGTTTAAAAAAAAAAATTTCTAAATAGAAAAACGTTACATTTTACACGAATAGTTACATTCCACATAGAAAAAAATCCCCTTCCCAAAATTTATCGTGACTATAAATAATGAAAGAATAATTTTGCCTAATCTTCTTCCCATTGAAATCAAAAACTGAATGGCCACAACGTATAAACAACAGATAATTACCTCCCTATTATTATTTAAAAAAGAAGCTTCAAAATCCGTCTAGCCCGAAGCCATCGTCAAAAAGCTAAACGCCATTTTAGCCAACTCATTAAAAGCAAACACTAATCCAACCCATTCTTGAGCGTGAGGACACTTTCTTTTCATACTCTTGCACAGTCCCAACCCCAAGTCAAGTAAATTAGGATTTACTGGCTCATTAGAATCATTATTTATTGTCATGAACAAAAAAAAAAAAAAAGAAAAATGGTCTCGGAAGATATAAAGTTCTTCACGAAAGTGTCGTCTTTCTACGTCCTTCAGCCAAACTTGAAAACCGGTTTTTGATACAGTGTTTCAAAGTCTGTGCTAGGCTCGCCTTCTGCCTGGTACTTTACGACTTTGGCGATGCGAAAGAATAAGCAAGTTCTAACGCTGCCGCAAAAGGATTGTATTGTTAAAGGGTTCTTATTGTAATGTTAAATACAATGTCTGAATGGATTTACGTCCTTTGTTGTACTTTTCCATGACTGTGAATTGTATTGTAGAAGTGAGGGGTGGCCAACTCGGCCACTTTGGAAATGCATCATAACTCCGCGGGCCGCATATGGAATTATATATTCCTATATTAGATTTAGACCCACTATTTTTGGAGTGAAAAATTGAAACATAATGAGTTAGTATTTTCGTGTTTACTATTATTCTTACATGTAAAAGTAGGTAATATAATGGTAAGATACTAAACGCACATTGTAAAAAAAATGTATAGCACTAAAAATGAAATATAAAAATATATAAATATAATTTTAAAAAAAATATATAAATTATAATTATTATATATATATATATATATTATATTATAATTATAATTTTTTTATATAAACGTAATTTTTTTATATATTCGTCACGAAACGAAATAAAAACTTGAAATCGTTAAAAAATGTTTATTTTACTAGCGTGATATTTGTTTTTCCACTCTTTCATTTATAGATTTGCTCATCGTAATTGTTGTTGCAGGTTAGCGTCCGTTATGTTTGAGCGTGTTTTGTGTTGGGTCAATTTCACTGATGGTTACTGAGGTCACTTAAAGTGAAACATTTTTTTTATTTTTTATTTCCAATGGCAGATTATGAACAGTTACAGCAAAAAAAGAACAATGAAAAAAAAAAAAACATACAACAACAACAACAAAATAATACAACAAAACATGCTGAAACAGAGTTCATTAATCAAACAATAATGCCAAGTTGCAGATCTTTTAGCCACTAAAAGTGTTACCAGGTGCACCATGGGGGAGGTAGATCTTCTGCACCCTTCAAGTGAAACATAGAACTTGTTATATTAGATATTCCAAGATGTGCAGAATATAATTTCATTATTCTGCGAACTCATAAATAAAACAGCCAATATCTGTCCTATATTCACATGAATATTATTTTAAAATCAAAGTTAATTTTTGAATATATGGATGCACACTGAATGTATTTTTAATACATTGGTTTTCACTATATTAGCCGTTATAAAATAAATATATTTTTAAAAGTGTAATAAATGTCACCGCCCGGAAAAATGTTCAAGGCGGGCTGTGTGTTGCACCCCTGGTATAAGCTCTTAAAACGTTATGAAAAATTAAGAATGGTGATAAACTTCTTTATTTGGATTCGCATTTAAAAATAAGAACTATATAGCTTGTAACGCTGTTTTAAATTCAAATAATATGTGACAGAAGAATTAAGAATGTAATTTGGTCATTGTTAAAATACTTAAATGGCATGGCACCGCATGGAGGTGTGGTTTGGTTTTGTTACTCTACAGTCATTTTTTTTTTTTTTTTTTTTTTTTTTTTTTGCACACATTAGGCTAATTAGATCAGGACCACAGTTTAAAGTGAATTCCAAACCACTAACAAATATCCATGCCATCGCCAGGACTCAACCTTGAAGCCTGGTACCAAAGGCCAGGTTGGTGGCCAATTAGCCATCAGGCCGTTTTTTAATGGTTTGGTTTGATTTGTCGCTCTACGGTCATTTTGCACACTTTAGGGTAATTGGACCTACAGTTTAACGTTTATTCCAAACCATTAACAAACGTCCATATCACCGCTAGGATTCGACCCTGAAGCCTGTGTTATCAAAGGCCAGAGTGTTTTGGTCATCGCTTAGTAATTCAGGGTGCACCGTGGATAACCCGGAGTACGCTACGCATCTGCCATTCTGGGGATGAATGACTCGGTTGCCCTAGTTTAGAAAACAACAAATTAAAAAAATATAATTAACTTTGCAATTCATATTTAAGAAATTTACATAATTTAATAAAAGGAACATGGTATTTAACCTTTTAAATGCAGTTGGACACAAGAATATTCTTACATAGGTTTGAATATGGATACAACAGGTGAAGAGATTCCTTTTTGCGTGTCACTGTCTTTGCATAGCCTTCTACTAATCAATTTTCAAGATTCTGTGTGAGACAAACCTTTTACTGAGAATTAATCGTCTCAGAAGATGCTGGCAATTAGCTTCCAAAGACTTTTCTTCCTCTATCGCAGTGTTTAAACCGGCTGAAGAATTTAGGCGCCTTGAATTGATAACACTTCTGAATGATCCAGAAAGGATGGATAATTTATTACTCCACAAGTAAAAAGCTTGCTGTGAAATGCATTGATATGTTGCGATGCGTTTCAGGAATTAAAATGTTTGAATCGAGATTCTCACGAGAACGAATCCGAACGTTATACTGTGGTGCCACATTTTTAATGTATCTCTCTCCCTTACTAGTCTGATTCCAAAATGAGAATAAATTAATGTTTCGGAATGATTCTATTTTGAACTTGGGTTTCTTGAGTGGTATGTCTATTTTTAGCGTTGTATTTCGGCAGAAAAAGTTACTGATTGCATCAAATACCATGTTTCATTAACTCTAGTTTATTGGAGAAGTTCTTTAGTACTGGTTTAAACTTATTACAAATTCAGAACTTGGTTCTACGGTGCATTCATAAGTCGAAAGTGAAGATAAATTGTTTAGTAAGCTCTTACTGCAATGAATGCGTTTAGATTAACCTAAGAGCGACAGCTTAGAAATGTTTAGTTTAGCGAAAGGAAAGTGCTATTCATCATAACTTGCTTGATACTTTTATGAATACTACTGTGTCCAAAAAGTAAGACCAATTTTCAATTTAAAATTCCGGGGCTTTTGGAATTTCAACTTTTTTTTTTATTGTTTAGGTTGCTGGCACTATCTTTAACATCTGTGTGAAATTTGATATCAAAATATTCACTAGTATTTGAGTTACGCTTGGCTTTGTAAGACGCTAAAACTGATTCCAGCGATTTTGAAAAGTCTGAATTAATTTTAACTTTAAAAAGAATTACATATTTATAGATACAACATAGCATGACATTTTTAACCTTTTAAATGCACTTGGACATTACAACGATATACTTTCTTGAAAGCTATATGTTTGAGTATATTGAGTATGTTTAGTATGGCATTTAACCTTTTAAAAGCAGTTGGACATTACAAGGAATATACTTTCGCCAAAAGCCTTAGGTTTGGATATGGATACAACAGGTGTAGAGATTCCTTTTTGCGTGTCACTGTCTTTGCATAGCCTTCTATTAATCAATTTGCAGGTCCTGTGTGAGACAAACCTTTTACTGAGAATTAATCGTCCCAGAAGATGCTGGCAATTAGCTTCCAAAGAATTTTCTTCCTCTATCTTCTCTAACACTTTGAATCGAAATTCTCACGAGAACTATTCCAAGCGTTATGCTGTCTTGCCTTATTTTTAATACATCTCTCACCCTTACTAGTCTGATCCAAATGAAAATAAATTAATGTTTAGGAATGTTTTGATGATTCTATTTTGAACTCGAGTTTCTTGAGTGGTATGTCTATTTTTAGCCTTGTATTTCGGCAGAAAAAGTTACTGATTGCATCAAATACCAAGTTTCATTAACTCCGTTTATTGGAGAAGTTCTTTAGTAGTGGTTTCAACTTAGTTACAGAATTCGAACTTGATTCTACTGTGTGGTACATGCTGCATTCATATGTCGAAAGTGAAGATAAATTGTTTAGTGTAATAAATACATTCAGATTAACCTAGAGCGTCAATTTAGAAATGTTTAGTTTAGCGAAAGGAAAGTACTATTCGTCATAACTTGCTTGATACTTTTTATTAATAAACTAGCTTTGTGATTCTAAATCGGACATGTAGAAATCGTGGAAAGCTATGAACTGCATGTTCTCACTGTAATATGACCATCGACCACAAGCAGTGCTCAATAATTATCTAATACAATTATTATTAATATCTTATTAATATTTTTTTATTTCTAATGCAGCTGGCAATATAGAGACAGTTATCTTTATGCTATACAAAGATCCAGAAAACCATAAAAATACAGAAAAATTCAATAGATCACACAAAGAAAAGAAAAAAAAGAAGAATTATATATATATAATTAATGTAATATGCTCAATAATAAAATTGCTCAATTCTGAAGAGTTTCTAAATCGGACATGCTCAAAATCGTGAAAACTGTGAATTGCATGTTCTCAATGTAATCTGACCATCGATCACAAACAATGCTCAATAATTATCTAACATATGCTCAATAATTACCTAATATATTCTTATTAATATCTTAATAATATAATATGCTCAATAATAAAAATGATCAATAATTTCTAATATATGCATCCGGGTGCACCCGAAGCAACATTGCACCCCATTGACGCACTCTTTGACAATCACTGCATTAATTTAATAAATATTTGGTATTTACTTTCAATTCTACTTTGTAACCAAGAACAAAATTTATTAATAAAACGTTTTTAATTTATTGATTTTAAAAAATATTTGTCTAAATATGTTGTTCATAGATATATGTTGATGGTGCTATTATTTATGCATCAAAAATCACATCTACTTTGGTGAGTGCAATTTTTAAAAGGGAACATTTTTTTAGCAATAAATGACATCATAGGTATATAAAATTATTTACTTTCTATAATACCAATTATATTAATGATATAATTACAGTTATTGCATTTTTTTCGAGGTAAACTGTACTTATGATAAGGAGGGCCACGGTTTGTGCATCATTTAAAAATTTGAGATTTTTCTAGTTTTAATTTACACTTTTAACTTTTCAGCTAACAGAGTATCTGTCAGTTATTATAATGTGTAATACTTCGTCACTGAAAAATAATTTTTAATATTCTAATACATCAATGTCATTTTCAACTTTAATTTAGTCATGAATTAAAAAATAAAAAGATGTTGTACGAATTGCACTTTTTTTAGATAACTAGTATGGAATCTTTCCTTCGTACGAAATTTTGTCAGAAATACCTGATTCGATTTCTTTATCAATGGAATTTTTAGTCTAAATCGCTTTGCAAATTTTTCTCTTCCAAAAAAATCTTAAACTTTTCTTAAAATAATTTTTTTGTTTTTGTTTTTAATTGTATTATATTTAATTTTAGGTATATGTTCTTTAGAAATACCATTGTTTATGTAAATATATAAAAGCATAAAAAGACATTCTGTAATAATACCATATATATTTTAAATGCAAATCTCCTCATTGTTTCTAAGAAACTAAACAGAAATAAGTAATGCACTCATCGTAATCGTGAACGTTATACTCTAAGTTTTGGCGATAGTTTGTGCAAAAGTTGATACGTGCCCGAGTAATTCTCGTTCATCTATGCTTTAGCAGCATAAATTTTAAAGCATTCTGAACCATACTCAGGATAACGAGTGCCATTGGCAAGAGTGCTAAGGGGTCAATGATTTTCATGCTGAATAATTCCCAAATTATGCATATTTATGAAACTTTGTTAGTCTGTTATATATATTTTAACATTATAAATAAAGCACCGACGAAAAAAAAGGCCTGTTAGATAAAATTATTCTCTTGAAATCTCGGGTACGTATTATTTTTGCTTTTTTGTTTTCCACATATAGCTTCACTATGAAGTACAATCAACGCATTGTCAAACATTTACTACTATTTTTCGTGAAAAATATAAATAAACTTAGTTTTAAGCTTTATTTCTCACACCAACCAACCTAACTTTGAAAAATATTAAATAAAATTAACTAAACTGCTAGTTGAAGCTTTAATGATATTTAATTGAAGTAGCTATTCTTACATTATTCCTTGTTTATAATGCATTTTTACAAACTAAGACCCAGTGTCTATTGGAAATCTATTGGAGACAATAGACATTTAGATAATCTATTGGAAATCTAATGGAGATAATAGACATTTAAATAGATTATTGGAAATCTATTGGAGACAATAGACATTTAGATAGTCATTGAAAATCTATTGAAGACAATAGACATTTAGATATTCTACTGGAAATCTGTTGGAGACAATGGACATTTAGGTAGTCTATTGAAATCTATCTGTCTAAATGTTCCAATAGACATTTAAATTTTTTTAGACACTATCTAGATGTCTATTGTCTCCAATAGATTTCCAATAGACATTGGGTCTTCGTTTGTAAAAATGTATTATTAATAAACTAAGAGTGATCTAAGAATAGCTACTTCAATTAAATATCATTAAAGTTTCAACTAGCAGTTTTGCTAATTTGATTTAATATTTTTTGAGAAGAAAAATAGATTTATTGCGAGAAAGAAAGCTATTATATTCCGTCTTGAAAGCTGTTAAACATTCATTGCCAAAAAAAAAAAAAAAAAAAAAATTAGCGCCTCAAGAGAAGTAGCTGTTTAACTGCTGGAAAACTTGGCATGGAAGTTTGTGTCAAGCATCCGCATGAGTAATTAAAATTGCAAAATGATTGCGCTTTACTATATGTAATGCCAGTAGATAAGTTTGATTTGTGTCCTTGAAGTCGCCTTGAAGTGCTTTCTGTGCGATTTATCCAGCTGCAGAGACAAGTTTAATCATTTTCCTTACGTCGCAGTTGAAGCTAATATCAGCAGGCTGTTGAAGTTTAATAGGAGAAATATCATTGAGATGATAGCCTAATCTGTCGGGTGACTTGTTATCCTCAATTTTGTCGTTATACAATACTATAAGGACATAAGTGTCCAATTATGTCCTAACTAAGAAAATTATTACAGCTAGGTTTAAGGCCAGATATCGTGAAATTATTTCCTACTCTGTCAGAGGTAAGACTTGGAATTTCTTAATGGATAACCCATTCCACGTGATTTGCTCTGGCACGTAGGGTAGTCAATTTCAGAATAATAACAGGGACATGATTATCTTGGGAAACACCTTCACAGATTCGGACTATCAAACTCTCCAACTTCCCCACCTTGCTTGACTAATTTTGATATGAGTGGTAACCACTTGAACTATTGTCCTGGACTAATTGAAGTAGTAGCTGTAAATAAAGTAGTAATGTAATGGATAACCCATTCCACGTGATTTGCTCTGGCACGTAGGGTAGTCAATTTCAGAATAATAACAGGACATGATTATCTTGGGAAACACCTTCACAGATTCGACTATCAAACTCTCCAACTTCCCACCTTGCTTGACTAATTCTGATATGAGTGGTTTGAACTATTGTCCTGGACTAATTGAAGTAGTAGCTGTAAATACTGCAAAAGATTTTAATTAGTTTATGTATGTTCCTGTATTGGGCTGCTCTTCATATATTATTGGCAATCATGTCTAGGTCTGGTGCAGGTTAAAAAAATTAAATAAATAAAAAACATATGTGTCCAATGGAGGAAAGTGATTTCACATATTGTGCTTTGGATTAAGATGATCTCCGGTGATCACCTCATTATCCGAGGAGTGACCGACTTCATCATCATATAGCAAATTGCATTTGTCCGATATGCACAGACATGCCTCATGATCTGTACGGACCACTGTGAGGTACAGCATGCTATGACATAAAGGATGAAATATTTCATACTTTTTCCAATAATTTTTTTTTCTTGAAAAATTTGCAATGCATAAAAAACAATCTTTTGATTGGAAAAAAATAAAATCCAAAAACTTTTGTTCCAACTGTAACGTTTCGGCCTATACTAGACATATAACGTCTTCAAGAAGAGGGCCACTTTCAGGTTCATAGTAACACTTAATTTTTATTTACAAGCCCTATATATATATATATATATATATATATATATGGATTATTATACAAAGAAATAAAGATTAAAAATGAAATTTGATTGATCAATAAGTGCACAATTAAATTCACAAGTACAGTTCGCTCCAAGTTCGGAGTTCTCGCGTCTACGTCGAATCTTATTGCCTGTTCTGCGGCAGACCTAATTATTGCATGGTGTGATAATCGAAACCACAAGGGATTCTCTTTGAAAGACAGGCGGTTTGGTTTGTCGCTCTACGGTCATCTTATGCGCACGAGGGCTAAACAGACCGGGACCTACAGTTTAAAGTGGATTCCAAACCACTACAAACATCCATGCCACCGCTGGGGCTCGAACCCGAAACCTGTGGTACCGAGCCCCAGAGCGATCGCCACTCGGCCATTCAGGCCCTGAAAAACAGTCCGAAAAAGTGAAAGTCTCCGGACAGTGAAAGTCTCCGGCTTATTCAGCCACTTCAGAGAAAATAAAAAAAAACACTTCTGTCAACTCGTCACAGAACTCTCCCTTCTTTACCAAAAACCTCTCTTTTAAGACAATCCGCCAAGAGGGGGAAGGATTAGCTATATGTATATGATATATATATGAAGATATCTTCTCGTGAGAAAAATGCTACACAACCCACTATCCTAGGAGATAGATCATCGAAAGGTTTTACCATCTTAGAGTCGTACCAACCTAACTTCGAAAAATATCCACTCAAATTAGGTTCCACCATTCCATCAGCGCTTTTTCCAAGTCAATAATAAGAATGAAACAGAGCTGGCTCTGTAGCAATCGGCCCTGCATGCCAAAAACTCATTCCAAATGGATGAAATTAAGAAATGGAGGCTTTCCCATTGCCTTAAATGCACCTCGCGATTGCTCTTAATCAAACGAGAGATTCTTTAAATGCCACAAACTAGGTAAAATGCCGGATTTTGATTACTCCGATGCCCACTGGACTGTTTCCGCTAGAGAGCTGAGTAAATGGCGGCACTTAAAATGGTAATCATGAGAAGTTGTGGCTAATTTTCACCATGCACGGCACGGGTCAACAAGATTTTGATGTAAATTTATTCGGGTGAGGGTTGCAATATTCTAAATGTACCCTTTCTCATTTAGGTATCAGATTCAGATGAGTTTGGAAGTACAGGATTTGCTTTTTACTCCCTTGGGGGTGAAAATAAATCGAGTAATTTGATAAAATAAGAGTGATTAGTTAATGGGGAAATTCGGATTAATTTTGGGATCCATTTATATATCAGCCGAATAAAACAGATAAATTTATTCTTCTTTAAAAGGGCGGCCCTGGTGACCAAGTGGCTAGCTCTCTGGCCTTTGGTATCCCAGGCTTCAGGTTCGAATCCTGGCGGTGCCTAGATGTTTGTTAGTGGTTCGGAATCCACGTTAAACTATAGGTCCCGGTCTGTTTAGCCCAAAGTGTGCATAAGATGACCGTAGAGCGACGAACCAAACCAATCTTTAAAAGGTTTTCATAAATTATGTTGATATTCTGGTTGGGTATTATTATTTTTTTAAAGTTATGATAATGATTTGAATTTTATAATTTTTGCAATATTTAAATTTCAAGAAATTGAAAACTTTTTGTCGTGTTATCTTGGAACCGTTATCATGTTATCTCTGGCGCTCGGTACCACTAGTTTCGGGTTCGTGTCCCGGCGGTGCCTTGGATATTTGTATTGGTTCGGAATCCACTTTAAATCGTAGGTCCCGGTCTAACAGGATCGTAGAGCGTTGCGGGGGCATTGTTACTCCACGCCCGTAGCTTATCTTAAAGCTACATGCACCTCCTGGATAGTGCTAAGTGAGTAACGTCGGGGCAGCGCTTGCCTTAAGGCATCAAAGACAACTGTCTAAGTGTTTGCCAGCTGCATTAGAAAAAAAAACATTTTTGAAGAAATTTAATTGAGCTCTTTAATTTTAACTTTATTGTCTAATACTGTCTAATGCAGTAGAACCTCTGTAAGTCGAACTTCAAGAGTAATAAACAAATAATTCGAGTTATAGAGTTTTCGACTTATGGAAGATTTCGACTTACGCGAATTTTGTAAGGCAATATTAAACTTGTAGAGGTTTAGATTCTTTCGAACTTATTTTGAGTTAGAGAGGTAAAATAAATAAAAATTCAAGTACCAGAGGTAATAAACATGTTTATTTGCAACTTAAAAGTTATATTATGTGCTACAATAAAAAATCAAAATAATTCCGAAACGACTTTAAAATTAAAAATATTATGTATTAAAAAAGTCAGTTATTATTATTATTATTATTATTATTATTTATTTTTTTTATTTATTATTTTTTTTTTTTTTTGCTTTAAACAATTTGATCGTTCTCTATCTACATCATTATCTAAGCTATAAAGAGCAGAGAATTCTTTTTCTTCCGAGTTGCTATTTCATAGAATTGGTTATTCTATTTACTATATCCTCATACATTGTTTTCTAAGAAACAATGACGTGCATTGTCGGCAAATCCTTAAAGTCGGTAATTTATTTTTCTTCGAGCTATAGAGGTAATTAGTTTCAAATGATCGAGTTGTAAAGATTGTAAAATCAAACATTGCTAATGTTCGAGATACAGAGGTCCAATTGTTTTTCGAGTTAAGAAGGGAAAATATATACCAAAATGGCTTGTGGGGATTGACTAATTATTTTTACTTATAGAGGGTTGAAATTTCGAGTTATGGAGGTTTTGGGGCTTGAAGGGAAGGGAACAAAAAAAATTTTTCGAGTTGTGGAGGTTTTCGACTTATCGAGGTTCGAATTAAAGAGGTTCTACTGTATATTCTAAGATTTATTTCAATATTTTCAAAATAATGTTATCACATACATAAAGAAATACGTTAGTATTGATGAATTCTTTGTTATCTTTATTGTGGGATTTTCAGCAATTTCATGTAAATTTATTCGAGTAAGGAATGCACTCTTTTTCTCGTTTAGGTATCAGATTTAGATAAGTTTGGATGCACTTTTCAACCTTCAAAGTGAAAAGGGTCGAAAAGTCGAGTACTCTGATAAATTAAAAGCTATAACTAAATAATTTGCATCTAGTAATTTCGGTAAGTTTAGTAAGGTTTGGTTGAGTTCATCGCACATATTATAGAGCTTTAGGACTAATAATCTGTGGATGAATAATGATAGTTACATTCAGGGCCGGATTTAGATGAGAAGCCCTAGGCTATTCCACTTATGAGGCTTTTTCACCTCCCATTTTTAAGTTTGTAAATTATATGAGAGATAGTAAAATACATCATTACTGTGATATATAACAATATGTTAATTGAAACATGTTGTGATTGGTAGTAATCTTTATAAAAATGTGGCACGGATAATAAATAAAAAAAGTCGAGAACACTTTTATGGACATTTATTCTCAGCACCCTACATAGTACTTGTAACAGTAACTAATCAAACATAACACACAACATTTACAAAGAAACAAAATTCAAATAATAAAATTCTTTGACTATGAAAATAAAATATGCAATAAAAATTATCATATTTTTTTATCAAGTTAAATTAAATATATCCAATACATTGAAAATGAAAGCAAATTCAATTCAGATAAATTTATTTCATAATAATTCGAATTTTAAGTTTAAGTATGAATTATTATGAATTTTAAGTTTTAAACTAAACCAAAAAATGGAACTATATTCAAGCAAAATCCAGATCACAAAAAAGAAAACTTCAAATTGTATATTATATTAAATTTGGTGCATTCTAGTATATACAAACGAACAGACCCAATGAGCCGAACGCGTTGATCTTAACCAATACATTTTTATGTTTGTTTATTAATCATATGTGTAGAATTTCTCCTTATTTTCGATTCAGTATTTTAGTGTTTACTGTTTTTAGAATAGTGTAATTCTAATTTTGCTAACAATTTGAATGTAGGCCCCTCTTGATCTTGAGGCCCTAGGATGAAGCCTAGTTAGCCTATAGGAAAATCCGACCCTGGTTACATTAATCAAAAGGTTTAGTAAAGTTTGGTTGGGTTCTTCACGCATGTTATAGGGCTTCAGGATTAATCCTCCGCGATGTAATTTGTTCGTTCATTTAACATTGGACATGATGATAATTAGGATTAATTGGTAAGTTTACTAAAGTTTGGTTTGGGTTCATCACACATGTTATAGTGTTTTTAGGATTAATCATCCGTGATGTTATTCATCCATTTGTGATGAGTTTTAAGGTTTCATTCTTTCATTATAAGCTTCAGAATTAATTTGATTTGTTCGTTCATGATGATAATTAGGATTAATTGATAAGTTTAGTAAGGTTTGGTTTGGTTTAGAGCTTCAGAATTAATTCGATGTAATTTGTTCGTTCATTTGACGTTAAGTTTAGAGCTTTAGAGCTTCAGAATTAATCCTCCGCGATGTAATTTGTTCGTTCATTTGACATGATTGATAAGTTTAGTAGGATTGGGTTCATGTTATAAGTTTAGATAATTAAGGTTTAGTAAGGTTTTAGGTTCACCACACATGTTATAGTATTTTAGGATTAGTAATCTGTGGATGAATACTGATAACGCATTTTTATAACCTAAAAGTAGAGGGATATTTTCATTCATAAATTTATAAAATATATTGTAAATTTTTATTAAAAATATTTTTTTTTTGTTCCAATGCAGCTAGCATACAGACATGGACGTCTTAGATGCCTTAAGGCAAGCGCTGCACAGACGTACTCACTTTGCATTACACTGGGGGCGCGTGTAATTTAAAGATACGGACGCGGTGTAACAATGCCCCCGCAACGCTCTACGATCCTATTAGGACCGGGACCTACGGTTTAAAGTGGATTCCGAACCACTACAAACATCCATGGCACCGCCGGGACTCGAACCCGAAATCTGTGGTACCGAGCGCCAGAGCGCTAGCCACTCGGCCATTCAGGTCATTTTATTAAAATATAGCACGCCAAAGAAACGCCTGATAATTACGCACCAACTCAATAACATCTATTTACTTTACAATGCCGTTGTCATGCTAATCGGCAAAAATTTCGTTGAGACTCTTCTGGAAAGCTTCAGCATCGCTTGTTGAACCATTCACTATCCCGTTATAGGATTTTAAGAAAATAAGGTTGTGTGATGGTATAGTTTGAGAGTGGTTTATATTTGTATTGTTAGCTTCGAAGTATTGAACTATCGCATTAATGTATAGATATATATTGGTGAATTGTTGTATATCATCATCCGAAAGCTAAATAAATTCTAGAATTAAAAATGTTCATTCATTGGGGCAAATATTAATTCATTGGGCATGCACATTATTAGGCTATTGAATTTGTGATGATTTATTATAAATACATATGGACAAAGATTAAAAATTAAATTCACGATTACTACTTCTTTCCAATTATGATTATTCAATTTATTTACAATTTAATGTGTATTTACATCATACTATTTTACTATACGGTATTGTTCGTATTTCTTGCATGATTCTCCAAAAATAATAGCAAAATCTATTTTTAACAGAGGCAAACAGTGACTCGGTGAGTGTTTAAATTCTGTGATTATAGAGGCAAAGTTGGTTATTTCTTTTCCGTGCTTTTAAGCCGTGACCAGACAATCCCAATCTCGTAAATTAAGCTGTAGGTTTCGAAAAAGGTTTTCTATTGCGAAGACTGGTTAACTCATACCACGGATTACGATTATCTAAAGTAATCACATAGTGAATGCCGTCAGTTATTGTTATTTTTAGTTATATGTTTTTTGACTGTTAAGAACCGAATCTGACATGATCTGGCAACTGCATTATCCTTCATTGATGGAAATGATAAACGTGGATTGTGCCCTTTTTTTCAATTCCTTCTATTAGCTCACAGTCTCCCTATATATATCTTGTTCAAATTTTCAATCGTTAATAAAATACTTTTTATTCATCCACTCAAGTTCAAATATATTTTTTTTTGAACATGTAGTGGATGACACTGGATGTTAATACAGTTTTTCAAATATTAATTCAGTAATTAAATTTAATTCATTAATGTTATTTTTTTTTTTTTTTTTTTTAGATGTAAGTTGCATATATCTACCAATAGCTGGTTCCAGATAAACTTTAAAAAATTAATGAAAATTATTTATAAAAGACTTTCTTCAATATAGTAAAAAAAAAAAAGAAGGAATTCACTTTAAAAATTTTTTTTTATATTACTTGTTTTTTATTTATTTATATTTTTGACTGTTAAGAAGAATCTGGCATGATCTGGCATCTGCATTATCCTTCATTGATGGGCATGATAAGCGTGTATTCTGCCCTTTTTCGAGAATGTTTTATGAATACGAAAATTTTCGTTTTATACAGTAAACTCTTAGTGCTGTTGTCGAATCTTCGTGCTTAGTGCATAATTTTTTGAACTTTATGTCGCGATTTTGTGCACTTTATCTCAATTGTTGTCATAGCAACATATTCTTTATAAGAGAGCTGTCAATTGTTTTTAAAGATTTCCATTGATTGAAAATGAAGCTTAAGAAATCATACGAATTGTAAAAGTTATTTAAGTCGAAGGATTTTCAGTTATGGAAGATTGTCTTGTCACTCTACGGTCATTTCTTGCACACTTTAGGCTAATTAGACCATGATCTACAGTTCAACATGGATTCCGAACCACTAACAAATGTCCATGCTACTTCGAGAACTTGAAGCCTGGACTACCAAAGGCCAGAGCGCTGGTCCATTGGCCATAAAGCCGCTTAGTTACAGAAGAAGTAAAGGACATAATCGACAATGACGATTGACAAAGGACTAATGAAGAATTGATTGATCTTTTTAACACCAGTCGACAATAAAAGTAGCTGTAGTGAACCAGATAAAGTCGAACTTCAAGGGAGACGCCAAATAATTCGAGTTATAAGAGTTTTCGACAGATGGAGAATTTCGACTTACGCGGATTTTGTAAGGAAATATTCGACTTATAGATTCTTATAGAGATTATTCAATTTATTATTCGACTTATAGAGGTTTAGATTCTTTCTGACTTATTTTTGAGTTAGGTAAAATAAATAAAAATTCAACTTTTACAGAGATAATAAACATGTTTATTTGCAACTTAAAAAATATATTATATACTGCAATAAAAAATGAAAATAATTCCGAAACAACCTTAAAATTCAAAATATTATATGTTAAAAAATCAATTATTTATTTATTTGCTTTAGACAATTCGATCGTTCTGTATCCATCGCTAAAGTTCAAATGAAATCAATAGCAATAATAAGAATATTTCATAGAATTGGTTATTCTATTTACTGTATACTCATACATTGTTTTCTAAGAAAAAATGATGTGCATTATCAGCAAACTTTTAAAGTCGGTATCTTGTTTTTCTTCAAGCTATAGAGGTAATTAGTTTCAAATGATCGAGTTGTAAAGAGATTGTAAAGGGTATAAAATTGAACATTGCTAATGTTCGAGACACAGAGATCCAATTTGTTTTTTTTTTTCGAGTTACGGAGGGAAAATATATAAAAAATGGCTTGTGAGGATTGACTAATTATTTCGTCTTATAGAGGGGGTTGAAATTTCGAGTAATGGAGGTTTTGGGGCTTGAAGGAAGGAAACAAAAAGTTTTTCGAGTTGTGGAGGTTTTCGACTTATCGAGGTTCGACTTAAAGAAGCTCTACTGTATTTAAATTTAAACAAATTCTAAAAAAAAAAAAAAAAAAAAAAAAAAAAAAAAAAAAAAAAAAAACACAGAAACTGTTGCAAACAAGACTGGCTCAAATGAAGAAAAAAAGAAAGACATTAAAAAATATCTGCTCTGCTTACCAAGAAATTTTTAACAGTTGCATTAATTGTTGTCCTAAGCAAAAATCAGCAGCTTTTTTTTTTAAAAAATGATTATATATTATGTATTTACTTATTAAACATCAATGAAAAAATTTTCCAAATTGACATTTCTTACTTTTTCCCTTTTAATTACAACACTATTTAGCTTTGTTTAAATTTTACATACTTTCTTCTTAATTTGAATTAAAAAACATATTTTTTTTTCATGGAAAGTTAACCCATGTAACACATGTGTTTGACAAGATTTTATTATAATAAGAAATAGTTTGATCAGCAATATTTCTTTGTACTACACGGGATTTTTTAACAAAAGTGTGTGGATTTAAATGAAAGTACATTTTAAAAATTCGCGCAACCTAAAATATAAGGTTATGCATAAAAAAATAATTTTTAAGTTATGCATTTATCAAAAAGCACAAGTTCTATATAATAACCTTATGCATTTATCCTTATTTTCATTGAGTTCATATAATGTGTTTATTAATTCATTTAATGCAGTTATTGCATAAATGCACAATAACATACAACAATATATTTCGGAAAAACAAAAAGAATATATATATGGGACCTGATGACTGAGCGCTCTGGTTCTCGGTGACATAGATTTCGAGTTCGAGTTCTCAAGATGCCAAGAATGTTTTTAGTGGTTTGGAAGCCCCTTTATATACCAAAAAGTAACCGTAAACCGTAAAAAAAGTACCGTAAAAGTAGTAAGTTTAAACCGTATGCCGCGGTTTTAATTTGACTAGTAGTACATTGAGTATAAGGCCTGGCATCCATATCCTGTAAAAAAAACAACATCATCAGTCAGTCCTGAAATCTACCCAGTAGGGCAGACTGCCTTGACCCACTGTGGGACTGTTGTGCCAATGAAGAAGAAGTTAAATATATAATTACAAAAAAAAGGTGCATATTAATAAATAAAAATATAATATGTGCTTTTATAAAAGAAATACTGTTTTCGTTTAAGATCAACAACAATTGTATTCGTATTGACAGTAATTTAGCATTAAAACTTGAACTTAATATATTTTTTTCATTTAATGTTTACAAAAATGTACAAATATTTCCGCAATACAATGTTTGGTTAAATGTCATTAATGCAATTTATTTATTTTATGCTTTTAAAAATATTATTCTGTGGAATCCATGGCTTTTTCTTACTGGCAAAATGGGTTTATTGAACAAATAAGATTCAAAGACACTTATTTACTGTTTTTTTATTTAGAGAATGATTGTTTGTTTTCCTTGAATATGCTTGTCTTGAATATCCTTGAATATGCTTAAACGGTAATGTCTACAGGTAATTAAATAAACTCAAATCCTTCAGTAGATAATTAGGATAAAGCAAGCTTTTTTAGATTGTAAGGAATTTTAAACCTGATTCCTAGCAAATTTATGCAACATGTTTATGTGCTTAAATAGGGCTTTTTGTGACATTCGGAATGCTTGTAACATTAATATTATGTAACGTGTAATAATACGTTTCCTTTTTTAATGCATATGACATTTTAAATTCAAATCTCAGTTACGTGAACTCTTGAAACTTTTGATCATTTTAGAATAAAAACACCATTTTGTGGTGTGTCAATATTGAGGTATCATTGCCTCTTGGAAGACCCTATGGCAGGGATGGGCAAACTACGGCCCGCGGATAGAATTTTAATTTGCCGGTCCGAGGCAAATTAAAAAAATATATATTTATGTATTAGACATTCACCTCCTTTTCTACTTTGACTAAAAAATTTTTTTTATTAAAAAATAATGTTTTTATTATTATTATTTTTATCTTATTTCCCGAGGTTAAATTCAATAAATTCAGTAAATGAAGAGAAGCTTAAGAATTATGAAGATAGCTTGAAAAAACTTTGAACGCAGATTTCAAGATTTCAGTACCATTCAAACAGAATTGGATATTTTTACCATGCCTTTCAATATAAATTGTGAAGCAGTGAGGTCAGATTTGCAGGTTGAATTAATTGAGTTGCAATCTCACAATCATCTCAAGCAGTTATTTCTAAATGTGCCAAAGTTAGAGTTTTACAAATCATTATCGAAAGTAAGTTTCCCAAATTTAATATCTCAAGGCTGGAAAATCAGTGCTATGTTATATAAGTGAACAAGTGTTTGTGTAAGTGTTGAACCTTAGAAAGAATTATTTTGGAAGTAGATTGATAGATGAGCATTTAGCGTCGTTCCGTCGTTAGCGACAGAAAAAGTTTGCCGTCCCTGCCCTATGGACACCATCTAAATAATTTCGATCTTTCTTCCACACATTCGAGTTAAGGAACTTTGCATTTTACTAAATTACTGTGCTCATTCGCGGTAGAGACACTGAAAAATTCTGTACAGCTTATTCACATATCTCTTAACTGAGCTTTCCTGTCATCAATTGTAGTTTTTGCATGTTAGTTTTATGGTTTATCATCAAAACCATGCTCTTTAAGGAAAAATTTGGAGAATATATCTTTAATAATGTGTCGATTTTTTTTTTTTTAAAAAATGAATTTAATTTTTATTAATTTATTTTTTTATGTCTTTCTATGTTGACATTCAAAATGCAGAAGTGTCATCTTTATTAATCTCTATTATAGGGCAGTTTGGGCCTTAGCCAAAGTCTGTTTATATTCAAACTGAGATCTTTTTCAACTGCCAATCTGTTTCAATACTCTCAATATGTTAATAAAACTATCTTGAAAACAGTTTCTTTTTTTTTTTTTTTTCTTCAGTTACATTTCTTAATTTCTTTTGTTAAAAACTTTCGTTATCATTATTTTATAAATGTCGAAGTATTTTTTAAATTTAAATATCCGTTGTTTCCTTTATTATTTTCCTGGTGAATATTATTTTTAATAATCGGTATTATAATACTATAAATTAAATAAATAAATTAAATAAAATTCAGCAATAAAAATTAATGGAATACATATTCCGGCTACTAATGAATTTTAAAATTTTATCACTCACAGAAATAACTAATTTTCTATAGTTTTTTTTTCCAAAAAAGAAAAAAAATGCATAAAAAAAAAAAAAAATTTAAAATCACTGTATATAGAATTACTAAATACTTAAATATGAACCAACCAACAATAACTCAACAAATGAAAAATAACTATAAGCAACTAATGAACTTTAAAATACATTTCAATAACGCTTGAACAAAACAAATCGTCTTGTCTCAAATTTGTCTTGGCGATTGATTACATTTGAAACAGATCTGATTCGGATATTGCACCCCAAAAATCCTGTCGCTGTCGCATTTCTTCCTTAATCGAGCACGACCTTCTTTGCAAAAAGCAAGTATCTATCTTCTAATTCCTTCATGGAGGGGTGGGACGAAACAGACGATTTAAACAAGCAACCCCACCGATAATAACTTCTTTCTCCCATACTCAATCTCCTTCGGAACATCAGCTTTAATGCCTTAAGCCCACTTGTTTGCTTAAAACTTCTTGAGATGGAAAATCCTTTAACTGCGGGAACCTGTCAACGAATTTTGATATCGCAGATAATATCGGGAATAAAACGAATTCATAGAAGACGGTGCAAAGGAATTATACTCAGGATTTTGCAATCACAGGCTGGATTAGTCCATTTCAGGATTTTCGAATCTTCCATTACTTTGATCCTGCAGATGAGGAATCCTGAACAGATTTTCTTGGAAACTGGAATTGTAATCTTTGCCGTTTTCGAATGTTAGTATGTGTTGGAAAACGGTTCTGATTTTGAGGTGGCCCCAGGTGTGACAACTTTTTTGATTAGATAGCAAATTGAAAATTCGTACAATGTTTTTCTTGCGACGTGTTCCTTTGTTTTCGTTGTGAATTTTCCAATTACTTAAATGCGATTTTGAACCGAAAAATATAAGAAAAAAGGAATTTTGAGAAGTAATTTTCCAAGAAAGTAATCTATATTTAGATTTCAGGTGTGCGACGAATATTTAATATTCTGTTGAGTTTATTTTATTATTATTTATTTTATTATTTATTTACTCAACTGAATGAATTTATTTCAGTAAAACATCTTTAAGACGATGCTCTTATTTTTTGTGTAAAAATAATGTATCGGTACTAATAATAAATAAATAAAATTCATATTGTAATGTAAGATACAGAAAGTAATATAAATTACAAAAGAAACACATGTTTTGCATAACGCATACCTTAAAAAATTAACATTTTCAGAAAATTTAAAAGATATTCCTACTACTAATGAATTTTAAAATTTTATTACTCACAGAAACAACTAACATTTTTATACGGTTTTTTTTTATTAAAAAAAATAATAATAAGCATAGAAACGTGAAATTTAAAATCACTGTATATAAAATTACTAAATTCTTAAATACGGGCTTGCTTTTCAAGTAATCAACCAGCAATGCCTCAACAAACCATAAATAACTCTAAGCAACTAATGAACTTTAAAATAAATTTCAATAACGCTTCAACAAAACAAATCGAGCTGCACCAACAGTTATTTTGCCTTGGCGATTGATTACATTTGTAACAGATCTGATTCGGATATTGCACCCCAAACTCCTGCCGCTGTCGCATCTACTCCATAATCGAGCACGACCTTCTTCGCAAATGCAAGTATTCGTCTTCTAATTCATTCTTGGAGGTGGGACGAAACAGACGATTTAAACAAAGCAACCCCACCGATAATAACTTCTTTCTCCCTTACTCAATCTCCTTCGGAACATCAGCTATAATGCCTTAAGCCCACTTCTTTGCTTAAAACTTCCGGATAGAGAAATCCTTTAACTGGGGGAGCCTGTTAAAGAATTTTGATATCGCAGATAATATCGGGAATAAAACGATTTCGCAGGGAACTGAACAAAGAAATTATACTCCAGGATTTTTGCAATCACAGGCTGGATTAGTCCATTTCAGGATTTTCGAATCTTCTATTAGTTTGATACTGCAGATGAGGAATCCTGAACTGATTTTCTTGGAAACTGGAATTGTAATCTTTCGCCGTTTTCGAATGGGGGGTGTGTGTTGGAAAAGTGTTCGGATTCTTGAGATGGCCCCAGGTGTGACAACTTTTTGATTAGGCAGCAAATTGAAAATTGGTACAATGTTTTTCTTGCGTCTTGTCCCAATGTTTTTCGCTGTAAATTTTCCAATTACTTTAATGCCATTTTAAATCGAAACATCAAAGAAAAATGAATTTTGAGAAGTAATTCTCTCTAGAAAGTAATCTATATTTATATTTCAGGTGAATAACGAACATTTAATATGCTGTTGAATTTATTTACTCTATTTATATTTCAATCAAACATCTTAAGAATTGTTGTTCAATAGAACATTTTAAGAATAGAACAAGTTGTTCTTTTTTTTTTTTTTATGTAAAAATAATATATCGGAAGTAATAATTAATTAAATTTTTAATACTGTAATATTATGCAGTATCTAATGCAAATTACAAATACAATATATATTTTTCAAATCATAGCTTAAAAAATAACATTTTAGGAAAATTTGAAATTTCATCTCAGTGTCAGATTATATATCTGCACTAGACTGGATAGCGGAGTTGAGTACCGATGCACGTCTACTTAGAATCAAACAGAAAAGTATCATAGAATTAATTAATCAGAAAAGAATAAGGCAAAATTCAGTAATCAAAACTAGTAGAATTCATATTCCGACTACTAATGAATTTTTAAATTCGGACTTGCTTGTCAAGTAACCAACCCAGCAATGCCTCAACAAACCAGAAATAACTTTAAGCAACTAATGAATTTTAAAATAAATTTTAATAACGCTTTAACAAAACAAATCTCACTGAACCAACAGTTATTTTGCCATGGCGATTGATTACATTTGCAACAGATCTGATTTGGATATTGCACCCCAAAATACTGCCGCTGCCGCATCTACTCCCTTAAACGAGCACGACCTTCTTTGCAAAAGCAAGTATCTATCTTCTAATTCATTCATGGGGGGGGGGACGGACAAAACAGACGATTTAAACAAGCAAACACACCTATAATAACTTCTTTCTCCATTACTCAATCTCCTCTGGAGCATCAACTATAATGCCTTAAGCTCAACTTCTTTGCTTAAAACTTCTTGAGATGGGAAATCCTCTAACTCGGGAAGCCTGTCAAAGAATTTTGATATCGCAGATAATATCGGGAATAAAACGAATTCGTAGAAGACGGTGGGTGCAAAGGAATTATACTCCAGGATTTTGCAATCACAGGCTGGATTAGTCCATTTCAGGATTTTCGATCTTCCATTACTTTGATTCTGCAGATGAGGAATCCTGATTTTGATTTTCTTGGAAACTGGAATTGTAATCCTTTCCCGTTTTCGAACGTGGGTATGTTGGAAAATGGTTCGGATTCTTGAGATGGCCCCAGGTGTGACAACTTTTTGATTAGACAGAAAATTGAAAATTGTACAATGTTTTTCTTGCGTCGTGTCTCTTTGTTTTCGCTGTGAATTTTCCAATTACTTTAATGTGAAATTTAAACCGAAATATTAAAGAAAAATGAATTTCGAGAAGTAATTTTCTCGAGAAAGTAATCTATTTTTATTTCAGGTATGTGTTGAATATTTAATATGCTGTTGAATTTCTTTACTCTGTTTATGTTTTAATAAAGCAGCGTAAGACGTTTCTCTTATGTGCAAAAATAGTGTATCAGTTGTAATAATAAATAAGAATATTTAATTCTGTAATATTGTGCAGTATCTAATACAAATTACAAGAAACATATTTTTGCATAACGCATAACTTAAGAATTAACATTTTTAAGAAAATTTGAAATATCTATCCTGGTTGTCTAATTTACATCTGTATTGCATTGGATAGGAGAGATGAGTACCTATGCACATCTATTTAGAATCAAACAAAAAAAAGTATTACGGAATTAATTAATCAGAAAAAGAATAAGTTAAAATTAAAATATCAAAATTAGTAGAATACATGTTCCGACTACCAATGAATTTTAAAATTTTATTACTCACAAAAATAACTAACATTTTATTGTCCCTTTTTTTTTTTAAAAAAAAATATGTAAAAGAGAGAAATTTAAAATCACTGTATATCAAACTACTCAATTTTAGATGAAGATTTGCTTGTTAAGTAACCAAAAAACAACAACTCAACAAACCAGAAATAACTCTAATCAACTAATGAACTTTAAGATACATTTCAATAACGCTTGGAAAAAACAAATCGTCTTGTCTCAAATTTGTCTTGGTGATTGATTACATTTGAAACAGATCTGATTCGGATTGCACCCCAAAATCCTGCAGCCGTCGCATCTTCCTTAATCGAGCTCGACCTTCTTTGCAAAAGCAAGTATCTATCTTCTAATTCATTCATGGGGGACGAAACAGATGATTTAAACAAGCAACCCCACCGATAATAACTTCTTTCTCCATTACTCAATCTCCTTTGGAACATCAGCTATAATGCCTTAAGCCCACTTCTTTTTGCTTTAAAACTTCTTGAGATGGGAAATACTTTAACTGGGAGGGCCTGTCAACGAATTTTGATATCGCAGATAATATCGGGAATAAAACGAATTCATAGAAGACGGTGCAAAGGAATTATACTCAGGATTTTGCAATCACAGGCTGGATAAGTCCAGTTCAGGATTTTCGAATCTTCCATTACTTTGATCCTGCAGATGAGGAATACTGATTTTGATTTTCTTGGAACTGGAAATGTAATCCTTGCCGTTTTCGAATGGGGGGTGTGTGTTGGAAAAGGGTTGTGATTCTTGAGATGGCCCCAGGTGTGACAACTTTTGATTAGACAGAAAATTGAAAATTCGTACAATGTTTTTCTTGCGTCGTGTCCCTTTGTTTTCGCTGTGAATTTTCCAATTACTTTAATGGGATTTTAAACCGAAAAATCAAAGTAAAAGGAATTTTGAGAAGTAATTTTCTCCAGAAAGTAATCTATGTTTAAATTTCAGGTGTGCGAAGATTATCTAATATGCTGTATAATTTATTTACTCTGTTTATATTTCAATAAAACATCTTAAGTTGTTGTTCTTATTTTTGTGGAAAAATAATGTATCGGTAGTAATAATAAATAAATAAAAAGTAATTTACTCAAGAAAGTAATCTATGTTTAAATTTCATTTGTGCGACGAATATCTAATATGCAGTTGAATTTATTTACTCTGTTTATATTTCAATAAAGCATCTTTTAAGACGCTGCTCTTGTTTTGTGTAAAAGTAGAGTATCGGTAGTAATAAGAACTATAAATATTTCATTCTGTAATATTATGTAATTAATACAAATTACAAAGAAATATATTTTTGCATAACGCATACCTTAAAAAATAACATTTTAAGAAAATTTGAAATTTCTTCTCTGGTTGTCGGACCTGTACTAAATTGGATAGCACAGTTGAGTACCTATGTACATCTATTCAGAATGAAACAAAAAAGTATCATAGAATTAAATAATCAGAAAAAGAATGAGTCAAAATTCAGTTATCAAAATTAGTAGACGTTGTATATTTATATTTTATTATAGACATTTATATTAGTAGTATATTTCGACAACTAATGAATTTTTAAATTTCATTACTCACAGAAATAACTAACTTTTTATAGTTTTTTTTTCAAAAAAAAAAAAAAAAAAAATGCATAAAAAATTAAAATTTAAAATCACTGTATTTATAACTACTAAATTTTTAAATGCAGATTTGCTTGTCAAGTTACCAAGCAACAATAACTCAAAAAACCATAAATAACTCTAAGCAACTAATGAATTTTAAAATACATTTCAATAACGCTTTAAGAAAACAAATCTGCTGAAATAAAAATAATTATGCCTTGGCGATTGATTACATTTGAAACAGATCCGATTCGGATATTGCACTGTAAAAATCCTGCCGCTGTCGCATCTACTCCTTAATCGAACACGATCTTCTTTGCAAAAGCAAGTATCTATCCGCTAATTCATTCTTGGAGGGGGGTGGAACGAAACAGACGATTTAAACAAGCAACCCCACCCATAATAACTTCTTTCTCCATTACTCAATCTCCTTTCGGAACCTCAGCTATAATGCCTTAAGCCCACTTCTTTGCTTAAAATTTCTTGAGATGGGAAATCCTTTAACTGGGGAAGCATGTCAACGAATTTGATATCGCAGATAATATCGGGAATAAAACGAATTCGCAGGGAACTGTACAAAGGAATTATACTCCAAGATTTTGCAATCACAGGCTGGATTAGTCCATTTCAGGATTTTCGAGTCTTCCATTACTTTGATTCTGCAGATGAGAAATCATGAACTGATTTTCTTGGAAACTGGAATTGTAATCCCTTGCCGTTTGCGAACTAGGGTGTGTTGGAAAATGGTTTAGATTCTTGAGATGGCCCCAGGTGTGACAACTTTTTGATTATACAGAAAATTGAAAATTCGTACAATGTTTTTCCTTGCATCTTGTTCCTTTGTTTTCGCTGTGAATTTTCCAATTACTTAAAATGCGATTTTAAACCGTAAAATCAAAGAAAAATGAATTTTGAGAAGTAATTTTCTCGAGAAAATAATCTATATTCAGATTTCAGATGTGTGACGAATATTCAATATGCTGTTGAATTTTATTTACTCTGTTTATATTTCAATAAAGCATCTTTGGACGTTTCTGTTATGTGTAAAAATAGTGTATCGATAGTAATAATAAATAACAATATTTTTATACTGTAATAATAGATTCAGTAAATAATACAAATTACAAAGAAATATATTTTTGCATATCGCATATCTGAAGAAATAACATTTTTAAAAATGTAAATTTCTTCTTTCGTTGTTTGATGTATACCTGTACTAAATTGGATAGGAGAGTTGAGTACTTAAATACATCTACTTAGAATCAAACACAAAAAGCATCATAACAATAATTATTCAGAAAAAGAATAAGTCAAAATTCAGTCATCAAAATTAGCAGATTTTATATTCCGGCCACTAATGAATTTTAAAATTTTATCACTTACAGAAATAACTAACTATTTATAATCCTTTTTTTTCTTCAAAAATTGTATAAAAAAATGCAATTTAAGATATGTATATCAAACTATTAAATTTTTAATTTCGAACTTGCTTGTCAACTAACCCACCAACAATAACTCAACAAACCAGAAATACTAAGCAACTAATATATTTTAAAATACATTTCAACAACACTTTAAGAAAACAAATTTACTGAATTAAAAATAATTATGCCTTGGCGATTGATTACATTTGAAACAGATCCGATTCGGATATTGCACCCCAAAATCCCGCCGCTGTCGCATCTATTCCTTAATGTCACGACCTCTTTTGCAAAAGCAAGTATCTATCTTCTAATTCGTTCGCGGATGGGGTGGCACGAAACAGACGATTTAAACAAGCAACCCCACCGATAATAACTTCTTTTCCCATTACTCAATCTCCTTCGGAACATCAGCTATAATGCCTTAAGCCCACTTCTTTGCTTTAAAAACTTCTTGAGATGGGAAATCCTTTTAACTGGGGAGAGCCTGTCAACGAATTTTGATATCGCAAATAATATCGGGAATAAAACGATTTCGTAGAAGACGGTGCAAAGGAATTATACCCAGGATTTTGCAATCGCAGGCTGAATTAGTCCATTTCAGGATTTTCGAATCTTCCATTACTTTTGATCCTGCAGATGAGGAATCCTGAACTGACTTTCTTGGAAACTGGAATTGTAATCCTTTCCCGTTTTCCAAAAGGTGGTGTGTTGGAAAATGGTTCTGATTCTTGAGATGGCCCCAGGTGTGACAACTTTTTGATTAGACAGCAAATTGAAAATTGTACAATGTTTTTCTTGTGTCGTGTCCCTTTGTTTTCGCTGTGAATTTTCCAATTACTTTAATGGGATTTTAAACCGAAAATCAAAGAAAAATGAATTTTGAGAAGTAATTTTCTCCAGAAAGTAATCTATGTTTAAATTTCAGGTGTGCGACGAATATCTAATATGCTGTATAATTTATTTACTCTGTTTATATTTCAATAAAACATCTTAAGTTGTTTTCTTATTTTGTGGAAAAATAATGTATCGTAGTAAGTAATAATAAATAAATAAAATTCCTACTGTAATGTAAGATTCAGTAACTAATACAAATTACAAAGAATATATTTTTGCATATGATATACCTTAAGAAATAACATTTTAAGAAAATTTGAAATTTCTTCTCAGGTTTCTGATCTATACCTGTACTAGATTGGATAGAAGTAAGCTTTTGCACGTACTGCACAAGTGCTTAACTCTCCTTTCGTCTAAGTCATTCTGTAGAAAAATATCTTTCTGAAGTCTACAGTACTTTTAAATATTTTTAAATATTTACTAGATTTGTTATTATGTTTCTTACATACTTTTACAATATCAGTAATGCTTAATTTTAAACACTATACCATTACCTTTCACCTATACGTGTGCTAAGCTGAGCTCTCCTAACTAGTAATTTTAACAAGAGGAATTACCATCATTATAAGAGTCGCCCACATACATATATAATCTTTTGTAATTACATTTACATTGCTAAATTTTAATATAAACTCACAATAACGAATTTTCGAAACCTTCTATGCAAAAATATTGCATTACAATACATTGATAATACATTAATGTTGGAATTAAGATTTTGAATATAAATTCACAGTTTATGTATCCAATCCTGCAACAAGTAATATTCAAACCGGATACAACAATAATTTTAAGATAACTTTAATATACTAAATTGTAACTGTTAAATAAAACATTCCCTTGCGGAAAGAGATCGTAGTAAGGCATGAATAACCCATAAACTAGCTGACTGAAGATTCTTATCACCATCATTATTTAATTCAGATAACAATGATGATCTTTCAAAGTGACTCTTTGAGGCATGATTTCTATGGTAATCACTCAAAAAGTATCATTGGGAGCGTAGAGTCTTGGAATGATATGTTTTTTAACAGAGATGGAAATGCAATTTTTATAGTGTGTTATAACAGTTACCATGCATATATTGCATATGTATGACCATCTCAAGTGGTTATTGCTCAGTACAGAGCAGTTAAACAAAGATATCAATCTGAATGTCAATAAAACTTTCAGATGGTTATATGCAAATAATAATCTACGTTTTGTAAAAGTTATACTTAGTATGCCATTTTATTTGATTATGACTTGATATTATGATTATGATTAAAAACAACTATTCATTCTAATTAAAAACTTAATTATTAATTAATGATGAATAAGGATCCACCATGGATTCCCATAACAAATTTTAAAGCGGACGGGGAAAAGTTCAAGGTTGATAGATTTTTCTTTCAACGACGGGTTGACCTTTATATTAGACTTTGGACTTTGTATGTTTTTTCGTTCGTTAGACTTTGGAACCGATAATGGGAGAGGGAAAAGAGAAAAGAATTCGTGTGGGGAGTCGAGTGAAGAGTTCGAGGCAGTACGGAGGGTACAGAGACCCTTAAACATATTTACATGTTTTTAAGAGGATCTTATAAACATTTGTTACATAATTTTGTTTTGTGTGCTATGTTTTGGAGTGGGGCTGTGCTGTCTTTGCAAATTTTATTAAATATGGCAGTTAAATATCGCGTAATATTGCATATGTATGTAATTATTTTAATAAATAATTCGATTTCTATCCATACTGAATCAAGAACACGCGCATATCTGGCCCTAATTTTTACTGATGCTTTTGAAAGGGCAAGCAGTCTCTTCTAAATAAATAATTCTAGCTACAAATCATCTGATTTAATTATTCATGATAACATGCATAAAAATAAATTTAAACATATTTAAGGTGTAAATGGAAAATCGTATCCAAAAGTATAGATATCAAAATGCACAAAGGACAAATTATTTTTCAAATCATGACCTTTTTTTTTTTTTTTTGTAATTGATAGGACTGAATTTTAAAAGATGTATCTTTATTTACAATTCTAAATAATTGTACATATCGACGAAGAAATAGCAAAGGAAAAAAAATGCGCATATTAATAAAATGTTATACATATCTGTGATAATGATTGTTAAAAAACATGGCTACTATTATTAAACTCATATAGTAGTAATAAAATTATCATTTTACTTAAGAATTATTCTTTAGCCAATATGTTATCCTCGATAAAAGCATATTAAGTAGAAAACCATTTCTAAAGCATAATATAAAATAAATTTGGTGATTGATAAAAATGATATATTATAACTTAAAACTATGTGGTTGAAAAGAAGTGAAGTTCTTGTATTAAAAACATTAAAACTTGTTTTAAACATATCAATCGATACCAGAAAAAGTTTATTATGAAAGTTATAATGTTAGATTCGACCCATCTTTGTGGTAAATCTGTCAACAATACTCGTAAAATTATTCTGAAGTAACGAAAGATGAAGTCAAGAAATGTTATGTTGATAAATTTATATAAAAATATAAATTTATATTTTTCTTGTTTGATATAAAGTGGAAGTAATGGACTTCTAATATTTTCGTTTGACTGATTCTTTTACTTGTAAGATGAAGGCCATTTTTAAAAACATGCAATAAATTTCGTCTTCTTTTTCATTGACGCAACAAACCCATGGTGGGCCAAGGCCGTCTGCCTGCTGGCAGATTAAAATAAATTTACAAAGTAAATATTTTCAACTATAATAACCAATTAACTAACAAATAGGATAAATTAAGGGAATTTGTTACTCAGTCTTACAATATTAAATGATAAAAACTAAGAAATATAAGGAAATTTTAAATTTTACTATTAAAAACTTGCTATTGTATCTATTGTATCTTTTGTATATCACATTAAGCATGTAAAAGATTTCGATACTACTTTCCTTATTGCCTAAAATGATAGGAAAAAGATTTATATGACCTCAAAATAATTCTGATTTTATTGATTTTAAATTTCTCTGACCTTTTATAATTGCTACAAGATTAGAAATCAGTAAAAGTAAGTTCCTTAATAATAATATTAATCAATAGCACGACAACCCAGAGTGGGACAAGGCTTTCCTTTGAAGAGATTTCCATGCATTCCTCTGGGTGACAATGGTCTTCCAATTCTTAACCTTTAAAGCAAAATCTTTTCAACTGTGTCATCCATTGCAACTTGGGTCATCCTCTTCCTCTTTGTCCCTATGACTTTGCCAAAAAAACACTTTTTAAAAGGTTCAAATCATTCATTCTAAATATATGAGCAGCCCAATTTATTTTATTGATCTTAATAAATATTATAATATCTGGGTCATTATAGCATTTATAAATTTTTGCCGAGTACCAATCTAACAATGTTCTCCAACAATCACTTTCCTTAACATTTCCAAGAATAGTCCTTAAAATCTTCCGCTCAAATATACCCAAATGGGCCTCATCAGATCTTGCCAAAGTCAAAGTTTCAGAGCCATAGACCAAAATAGATCTAATAAGTGTTTTATATAACAATAATTTAGTTTTTCTGCTTATAAACTGCGATTTAAACAGACGTCTTAACATAAAAAAAGGCCTTATTAATAATAGACACAATTCTATTTTTTAAATAAGAATAATAATAGTAACAATAGTTATTGTTATCATTAAAAACAGCCACGAAGGCCCAGGGGCTAGTGTGGCTATGAGTAGTGAAGAAAGGGTTTTTAAACAAAAATATTATAATAAGAGAAAACACAAAGTCATTTAAATTAATGACATGTGGAAATTAAACCTGGGAACCTTTAGAACAATATGAACAATTCAATAAAAATTATATAATCACAATAATTGATGATTCCTCAAGATTATTTATGAAGTTTCGATACGTACTCTAATTAACTGAAAAAAAGAAGAAACAATTCAGCTCATAGGCGATTCCTTTTGGAAGACTGATAAAATATTCATGAATTCATACTGAAATCTCTCATCAATTAGGGGGAAAAAAAGAATAAAGAATTGGTAATGGATGTAATAGGTACGTAAGCATTGCTCAGTGTCCAATTCGTGCAGTTGAAAAAGGATTTACTGTATAAAGCAAACATTTGTTCGGATTTGTTACAAGATTACCACAGCTTAACGTTTCTTTATTTCTACGAAAATAGCCGTTTTGTTTCATGCTGTTGAAAGTTTTCATGTTATGTGAATTTAACTATTTTCCTTAGTTTATAATTTAGCGATTTGTTTCTGTAAAAAGTAATAAATTTTTCTGGAAGTTTGTAATAATTGATATTTTTTTCACTTCTAAATTTTAAATTTAAACATTTTTATCTATTATCACTATATTTGTTACAACATTACTACAATTGAATATTTCTTTCATTTCTACAAAAATGAAAAATGCAGTTTTGTTTCATATTGTGTGAACTTAATTATTTTCTATAGTTTATAATTTAGCGATTTATTTCTGTTAAAAGTTAAAAAATAATGTTCTGGTTTTTGTAATAATTTTGTGTAAGAAACATATTGTTCCTTTATTATTACTAAATTTGACACAAGATTACTGCAATAGAATATTTCATCATTTCTACAAAAATGAAAACTGCAGTTTTGTTTCATACTCATGTTGTGTGAACTTAATTATTTTTATAGTTTATAATTTAGCGATTTATTTAAGATAAAAGTTAACCACTTTAAACCATGGATCCCAGTCTAATATGACTGTAGAGCATTGGGCGTAAGATTGACAACCCTATCATGTAAAAAGAAACCATCATCTGTCTCGAAATCTGCCAGTTGGTAAATGGCCTTGGCACACTGTTGGGTTGTTGCCCCAAGGGGTTAGTTAGTTAATATTTTTTTAGTAGTACATTGAAAAATGATTGATGTGTAATTTTTGGAAGATATCAATAATTTTTTTCGTATTACAAATAAATGCTATCAATTGAAATGTTTAAAATATTTCCTATAACTGTTTTAATAAAAAAAATATTTTTAAAAGATTTATTCTAATCTTATTTGGGAAAAGATCATTCGCTTATTTGGGAATGCAAACAATAATTCAAAAACAGCATGATAGAGTATTGTACTTTTTACATTTTCAAAACTCATTTAAAACTATTAGTTAGAAAAATAAACATTTTGAAGAACGTAAGAAATTAATTTTTTTTTCAAAATACTTCTTGTTTAAAAACAGAAGAAATCGAATTTTCGAAAATAATCTTTTATTTTCAACAAAAGCAAAGTCGCGATAAAAAGTAACCCACTCTTATTCTGAATTTGAAAAAAAAATGGCGACAACAAACGTATTTCAGAAAAACAATTTATAACTTTTAATATAAATCTAATATTAACGAGAATAAATGGAAAATATTATTATTCGACGATTAAATCTTTTTTTTTTTAACAGAATCAAAAAGAAAAACTAAAGCGAACGTTTTCTTTTTTTAACTTAACGTTTTTCTTTCAGATTTGCAAATATGCCCGAGGTTCGTTCTTGAATTATTAGGTTTGTCTTATTTACAATTAACCTTTTTGAGCGTCAACGCTTCACACTTAAGCTATTCTTAAAACGATAATTATATTCTTATTTTCTTCTGTCTCAAGAATAAAGGCAATTTTTAAAAAAAAAAAAAAAAAAAAAAAAAATCTTTTTTCCTTAATTAGCAATTGAGCAATTTTTTAAAATCTATTTCTGAAAAAAAAACATTAAAACAAAAACATTTTCATTTATTTACTGTTGTTCATTTGACTTTTTATACGAGATTAAATTTTTTTTTTTAAGACAGTGGAAAAATAATTTTTAGGTGCCGTTTTTGAATGGAGCATTAATTGAGGAAATATTCAATGATGCTTCTTTTTTATAAAGGCTTTGTTGTTTGCAATATTGTTAATAGCTTTTAATGATCTTTATATTATGTATTGAATTGAGCGTAATTGTTGGAAGATTGCATTTTGTGTTGCTACTAATTCAATTTATTATTTATCAATTGAACTTAATCACCACTTAAATTATTTGAATTCTCCTTGTAAGAAGAAAACCATCTTCTTTCTCGAAATCTGCCAGTAGGCAGGCGGCCTTGGCACACCGTGGGGCTGTTGCGCCAAGGAGTTAGTTAATATTTTTTAGTAGTACATTGAAAACTGATTGACATCTAATTTTTAATAGATATAATTTTTTGGAAGATATCAATAATTTTTTTTTTTTCGTTTGACAAATTAATGGTATCAATTAGAAATGTTTAAAATATTTCTTATTAGAACTGTTTTGATTGAAAAAAAGGTATTTTTTTTTAAAAATGTATTCTATTCAAAAGATCGCTCGTTTATTTGGAAATACAACTGTTTATATATAAATTATTTATCAATTTAAATACATAATTTTTCAGAAAAGAAAAGAAATGGAGTATTGTACTTTGTTCTTTAAATTTTCAAAACTCATTTAAAACTATTAGTTAGAAAAATAAATAATCATAATAATAAGAAAAATTAATAATAATAATAATTTTGAAGAACGTAAGAAATGAATTTTTTTTTTCAAATACTTCTTGTTTAAAAACAACAGAAATAGAATTTTTCGAAAATAATCTTTTATTTTCAACAAAAAGCAGTCTATAAAAAGTAACCCACTCTTTATTCTGAGTTAAAAAATGACGACAACAAACGTATTTCAGAAAAACAATTTATGACTTTTTAATATAAATCTAATATTAACGAGAATAAATGAAAATATCATTATTCGACGATTAAATTTTTTTTTTTTTTTAACAGAATCAAAAAGAAAAACAAAAGCGATAACGTTTTTTCTTTCAGATTTGCAAATATGCCCGAGGTTCGTTCTTGAATTATTAGGTTTGTCTTATTTACAATTAACCTTTTTGAGCGTCAACGCTTCACACTTAAGCTATTCTTAAAACGATAATTATATTCTTATTTTCTTCATTCTTAAGAATAAAGAAAATTAAAAAAAAAAAAAAAAAAGAGCTTTTTTTCCTTAATTAGCGCAATTTTTTAAAATCTATTTCTGAAAAGAAAAGAATTAAAACAAAAACATTTTCATTTATTTACTGTTGTTCTTTTGACTTTTTATACGAGATTAATTTTTTCTTTTTTTAAGACAGTGGAAAAATAATTTTAATTGCCGTTTTTGAATGGAGCATTAATTGAGGAAATATTCAATGATGCTCCTTTTTATAAAAGGCTTTGTTGTTCGCAATATTGTTAATAGCTTTTAATGATCTTTATATTATGTAATTGTTGTTACGTAATTGTTGCAAGATTGCATTTTCTGTTGCTACTAATTCAATTTATTGTTCATCCATTGAACTTAATCACCACTTAAATTATTTGAACTGTTAGAGACAAAGCTTCAATTTTACCTTGTGATCTATTTATTATTATAATGCAATGGTAGATAAATAAGCCAGTGACTATTCTACTATAACGCAAGTCCTCGATATGGATTTCCAATATTCTCCATGTTTGTGATATATTTTCACTTTTAAATTTTTAAAAAGAAACAGATTCTTCATCTGTTATTACTATATTTGATACTAGATGGATGCTTATAGTGGTTCGTAATCCACTTTAAACCATAGGACCCAGTCTAATATTTTGGAGCGCTTTGGCCGTGAGGCTGACAACCCTATCCTTTTAAAAGAAACCATGTTTCTGTTCGAAATCTGCCAGTAGGCAGACGGCCTTGGCACACCGTGGGGCTGTTGGCGCCAAGGAGTTAGTTAGTTAACATTTTTTAGCAAATACATTGAAAAGTGATTGACAAGTAATTTTTAATAGTCATATAATTTTTTTGAAGATATCAAGTAATTGATGTCAATACAATATATTGATTGACAAGTAATTTTTAATAGTTATATAATTTTTTTCGTTTTAAAATTAATGCTATTTTTCGAAATGTTTAAAAATATTCCTTATTAAAACTGTCTTAGCTAAAAAGCTATTTTTTAAAAAAAATTTGTTCTAATCAAAAAGATTATTCGTTTATTTGGAAATGCAACTGTTTATATATCAATTATTTATCAACTTAAATAAATAATTATTTGAAAAAGATATGGAGTATTGTACTTTGTTCTTTAAAATTTCAAAACTCATTTAAAATTATTATTTAGAAAATAAATATTTTGAAGAACGTAAGAAATGAATTTTTTTTTCAAATACTTCTTGTTTAAAAACAGTACAGAAAAAAATTTTTCGAAAATAATCTTTTATTTCCAACAAAAGCAAAGTCGCTATAAAAGTAACCCACTCTTTATTCTGAGTTCATATTTCACAAAAACAATTGTATGACTTTAAATCTAATATTAACGAGAATAAATGAAAATATCATTATTCAACGATTAAATCTTTTTTTTTTTTTTTAAACAGAATCAAAAGAAAAACAAAAGCGAACTTTCTTTTAACTTAATGTTTTTTCTTTCAGATTTGCAAATATGCGAGGTTCGTTCTTGAATTATTAGGTTTGTCTTATTTACAATTAACCTTTTTTGAGCGTCAAGGCTTCACACTTAAGCTATTCTTAAAACGATAATTATATTCTTATTTTTCTTCTTTTCTTCAAGAATAAAAGACAAATTTTTTAATTTTTTTTTCCTTAAGTAGCGCAATTTTTAAAAATCTAATTCTGAAAAAATTAAAAACAAAAACATTTTCATTTATTTACTGTTGCTCTTTTGACTTTTGTACGAGATTAATTTTTTTTTTTTTTTTTTTTTTTTTTTTTTTTTTTTTTTCAAGACAGTGGAAAAATAATTTTAGGTGCCGTTTTTGAATGGAGCATTAATTGAGGAAATATTCAATGATGCTCTGTTTTTGTAAAGGCTTTGTTGTTTGCAATATTGTTAATAGCTTTTAATGATCTTTATATTATGTAATTGTAGTTACGTAATTGTTGCAAGATTGCATTTTTGTGTTGCTACTAATTCAATTTATTGTTCCTCAATTGAACTTAATCACCACTTAAATTATTTGAATTGTTAGAAACAATGCTTTAATTTTACTTTGAGATCTATTTATCATCATAATGCAATGATAGATAAATAAGCCCTTGACTATTCTACTATGACGTAAATCCTTGGCTTATTATAGGTTTCCAATATTCTAATCGTAAGTCAAAGACTTTTATTGTGGTTCCTCTTTTTTAATTATTTAAACAATTAATATAATTAATCCACACATTGATTGTTATACATTTTCGGAACAATTATTTATAATCATTCAAGCCGAAGTTACTTGGTGGAACTAAACATATTGGGTTTGGAACTATTCTTTTCTTCATACTCCACCCCACCTCGTATAGGTTAGTGCTCTGGAAGTTAGTAACCACTTGATTCAAGTTCGTATCTTGGCGCATGGATGTTTGTTAGTGGTTTGGAACTACGTTAAAACTAATAGGTTCCTTTCTAATTAGAACAAAGTGTGCATAAAACGACCGTACAGCGACAAATCATACCAAAACCAAACCACTACCCTACATAGAATAGTTAGTTAATAATTTTTAGTAGTACCTTGAAAAGTAATTGACATGTAATTTTTAATAGTCATGTAATTTTTAGAAGGTATCAATAATTGATATCAATAAATTTTTTTTCGTACACAAATTAATGTTATCAATTTGAAATGTTTAAACATTTCCTATTAGAACTGTTTTAATACAAAAATATTTTTTTTTAAATTTATCAAAATTAAAAAAGATTATTCGCTTATTTGGAAATGCAACTGTTTTATAGATCAATTATTTATCAATTCAAATAAATAATTTTTTAAAAAAAAAGATGGAGTATTGTACTTTGTTCTTTAAATTTTCAAAACTCATTTAAAAAAATCGGTTAGAAAATAAACATTTTTGAAGAACGTTAGAAATGAATTTTTTTTTTTTTTCAAATACTTCTTGTTTAAAAACAGAAGAAATCGAATTTTTCGGAAAATAATCTTTTATTTTCAACAAAAGCAAAGTCGCGATAAAAAGTAACCCACTCTTTATTCTGAGTAAAAAAAAAAAAAATGACGTCAACAAACGTATTTCGCAAAAACAATTTTATGACTTTTAATATAAATCTAATATAAAGGAGAATAAAATGAAAATATCATTATTCGACGATTAAATCTTTTTCTTTCTTTTTTTATCAGAATCAAAAAAGAAAAACTAAAGCGAACGTTTTTTTTTAACTTAACGTTTTTCTTTCAGATTTGCAAATATACCCGAGGTTCGTTCTTGAATTATTAGGTTTGTCTTATTTACAATTAACCTTTTTGAGCGTCAAGGCTTCACACTTAAGCTATTCTTAAAACGATAATTATATTCTTATTTTCTTCATTCTCAAAGAATAAAGAATTTTTAAAAAAAAAAAAGAACCTTTTTTTCCTTATAATTAGCGCAATTTTTAAAATCTATTTCTGAAAAAAAAAAGAATTAAAACAAAAAACATTTTCATTTATTTACTGTTGTTCTTTTGATTTTTATACGAGATTAAATTTTTTTTTTTTTTTTAAGACAGTGGAAAAATAATTTTAGGTGCCGTTTTTTTGAATGGAGCATTAATTGAGGAAATATTCAAAGATGCCTCTTTTATAAAAGCCTTTGTTGTTTGCAATATTGTTAATAGCTTTTAATGATCTTTATATTATGTAATTGTTGTTACGTAATTGTTGCAAGATTGCATTTTGCGTTGCTACTAATTCAATTTATTGTTCATCAATTGAACTTAATCACCACTTAGAAACAATGCTTTAATTTTACTTTGTGATCTATTTATTATCATAATGCAATGATAGATAAATAAGTCAGTGACTATTCTACTATGACGTAAATCCTTGGCTTATTATAGGTTTCCGATATTCCGCATCTTAAGTCAAAGACTTTTATTGTGCTACCTCTTTTTTAAATATTTAGACAATTGTTATAATTATCCACACATTAATTGTTATACATTTTTCGGAACAATTATTTATAATCATTCAAGCCAAAGTTGCTATGGTGAACCTAAACTTATGGGTTTTGGATAACTTCATCCACCAGTATAGGTTAGTGTGGGGTAAAGATTCAGACTGGCAGAGCGTTGGGCGTTAGGGTTGGAAACCTTACCTTGAAAGAAGAAGCCTTCTTTCTTTCTGCATAAAATGCCAGTAAGGACAGACGGCCTTATTTTTACCCGTGAAACTGTTACCCTACAAGGTTAGTTAGTTAATATTTTTAGTAGTACATTGAAAAGTGATTGACATGTAATTTTTAATAGCCATATAATTTTTGAAGATATCAATAACTTTTTTTTTTTTCGTTTGACAAATTAATGTTATCAATTTGAAATGTTTAAAAATATTTTTTATTATAACTATTTTAATAAAAAAATATTTTTAAAAAATTTTATTTCAATCAAAAGATTATTCGCTTATCTGGAAATGCAACTGTTTATAAATCAATTATTTATCAATTCAAATAAATAATTCTTTAAAGGGAAAAAAAAACATGGAGTACTGAACTTTGTTCTTTAAATTTTCAAACTCATTTAAAACTATTCAGTTAGAAAAATAAATATTTTGAAGAACGTTAGAAAAATTTTGTTTTTTTCAAATACTTCTTGTTTAAAAACAGAACAAATATCGAATTTTCGAAAATAATCTTTTATTTTCAACAAAAGCAAAGTCGCAATAAAAAGTAACCCACTCTTTATTCTGAATTTTTTTAAAAATATGGCGACAACAAACGGTATTTCACAAAAACAATTTTATGACTTTTAATATAGATCTAATATTAACGAGAATAAATGAAAATATCATTATTCAACGATTAAATCTTTTTCTTTCTTTTTTTTGACCAGAATCAAAAGAAAAACTAAATAAAGCGAACGTTTTTTTAACTCAAGTTTTCTTTCAGATTTGCAAATATATTTGCGAGTTCGTTCTTGAATTAGTAGGTTTGTCTTGTTTTACAATTAACCTTTTGAGCGTCAACCTTCACACTTAAGATATTCTATTAAACACGATAATTATATTCTTATTTTCTTTTTTTCTTTCTCAAAGAATAAATACAATTTTTTTTTAAATCTTTTTTTTTCCTTAATTAGCGCAATTTTAAAATCTATTTCTGAAAAAAAAAAAAAAAAAACAAGTAAAACAAAAACATTTTCATTTATTTACTGTTGTTCTTTTGACTTTTTACAAGGTTAAATTTTTTTTTTTTTTTAAGACAGGGAAAAATAATTTTAGGCGCCGTTTTTTTTGAATGGAACATTAATTGAAATATTACAATGATGCTGCTTTTTTTTATAAAAGCCTTTGTTGTTTGCAATATTGTTAATAGCTTTGGCTATGATTCTGCATGTTGCCGGGTAGTAACAACACATGTAT